>CM075812.1:51942296-52067592 GCA_037975025.1 Excoecaria agallocha
ACCATCATCTATTACATGGTAATGAAAATCCCGACCAGGAGAGACATCGCCATCCTAAGAGGTGACCAAAAGGCATTGAGAGAGGCCTATATTGCCATGATCAAGCACCATAAAGAGGTCATGATGGTAGAACTAGGTCTAGAGCAATTTGAGCAGGCGGAGGATCAGAGAATGGATCCTGCAAAGGAAGTCAAGACAAGGACACTTGCGAAAGGCAATGCCATTCAAATTGGCACCAGCATGAATACGGAGGTTGAAGGCCGTCATGCAAGTCTTGATGATCAACCAGGCATCCTTCACCTGGAAGCCGAAAAACATCATCGGGATCGACCTTAATGTGATCACCCACAAACTCAACATGGATCCAGCTTGCAAGCCAATTAGGCAGAAGTTACGAAGGCATGCTCCCGATCGGAGAAAATTTATTTATGAGGAGGTAGATAGATTATTGAAAGTTAGTACAATCTAAGAGGTTGACTATCCCAAATGGCTCGCCAATATTTTTCTAGTAAATAAGAAGTCAGGGAAGTTGCGAATGTGTGTCGACTTCACGAACCTTAACAAAGCATATCCGAAAGACAACTACCCCCTGCCAAGTATAGACCAACCGGTGGATGCTACTACTGGTCACGCCATATATTCCCTTCCAGATGCGTATGTTGGATACCACCAAATCATGATCTGGTTTTTGGATCAAGAGAAGACCATTTTCATCATGGATGATGGCACCTTTTCCTATAAGGTCATGCCATTCGGATTGAAAAATACAAGTGCCACATATTAGCGTTTGATGAATAGAATTTTTAAAGATCAGATCGGGTAGAATGTGGAGGTTTACATGGATGATATGATCATCAAAAGCTAAAGTTCCAAAGAATATCCTGTCAATTTAGTAAAGATCTTTAACACGCTGAATAAATTCTGGATGAACCTTAATCCTGAGAAGTGCATTTTTGGGGTGCCCTCAAGAAAATTTTTGGGCTTTATGGTCTCCCAAAGGGGCATTGAAGTCAACCCCGACAAAATAAAAGCAATCTTGGAGATGTAACCACCAAGCAGTATGAAGGACGTTCAGAAGCTAAACGGCAGAATAACATTCATTGGATGGTTCATCTCCTCTTCAGCCAAATGATGCACTCCCTTCTTCAAGAAATTGAGGAAGAATGAAGCTTTCAATTGGGATGCTGACTGCCAACAAGCCTTCGATAAATTAAAAAAATTCCTCACCAATCCACCATTACACAGCCGACCGCTTCCAAGTGAAAGTTTGTATTTATACTTGTCAACTTCTGGTGAAGCTGTTGTGGGTGTCCTAGTCAGGGAAGAAAGAACCCAGCAACTGCCCAACATTATGTGAGCCAAGTGCTCAAGGGTCCAGAATTGAAGAAAGGTCCGATTAAGCAACTCATCATTGCCCTCATGATGTGCACAAGGAAGCTAAGATAATATTTTAAAGCACACACATAGTTCCGATCGGGTCAACCAATTAGAAAATTTATCCAGACCCCGGACTTGGAGGAAAAAATGGTGGGATGGGCAATCAAGCTCCAATCATGGGACGTGAGGTACGAACCCAGAAAAGCAATCAAGGTTCAAGCTTTGGTAGACTTTATCGCTGAATTTGCTAGAGAAGAAGTAACCAGTCAGCCCCAACCTGCAAAATGGGAGATGATTATGGATGGAACTGCAAATGACAACTGAGGAGGTATAGGAATCGTAATAATGGACCCATTGAGCATTTTTATAAGGTATGCAATAAAACTCAGCTTTAAAATTTCAAATAATATGGCAGAGTACGAGGCACTTCTACAAAGGCTGAGACTGCTCTATGCCATCTGACTGGAGTCGGTCATCATCAAAAACGATTCCCAGCTTGTGACAAGCCAAGTCTTAGGAACCTTCTAGGCCAGAGAACCAACATGATACAATATCTGGCAAAGGTCAAGGCGGTACTCAAGATACTGAAAGAATATGGATCTTACAGAAGGTGCCAAGAGATCAAACTTTAGCCGCTGATCGGCTCGCCAAAATATTTGCTTTTGAACAAGGGATGGTGGAAGAAAATATAACCATCTTTAAGCAACTGACCTCCTCCTTAGATGAACCAAAAATGATAAAAATTGAGTCAGCTCAAGAAATATGGATGAACTCCATCAAGCGGTACCTGCAAACGGGGCAATTGCCTAAAGATAAAGTGGAAGCCCAAAAGGTATCCTGAAAATCCCTTAATTACTTTGTTATTAATGGTGAATTGTTCAAAAAAGCTTTCAGTCACCCCTTGCTTAAATGCATGACGGAGGAGGAAGGAGACTACATCCTAAGAAAAATCCATGAAGGCATTTACGGAGCACACGAGGCTAGTAGGGCCATAGCAAGAAAAGTTCTTCAAACTGGATACTTCTGGCCAAGAATCTTTAAAGTCGCTCAAGAAAAAGTGAGAAGGTGCCAACAATGCTAAATCCATGGGAGAATCATCAGACAACCGGCAGTAGACTAGTAACCGACCGGAGTTTCCTAGCCGTTCGACCAATGGGGCCTGGACATCCTAGGGCCCTTTCCTCAAGGAAAAAAGCAAATGAAGTTCCTCCTTATCGCCATCGATCACTTCTCCAAATGGATCGAAGCAGAGCCTCTAGCTACAATCACAGCAGAGAAGGTCAAAAATTTTACGTGGAAGGACATTATTTGCAGGTATGGCTTGCCTAATATTTTTATTACAGATAATGGCAAGTAGTTCGACAGCTCGATCTTCAAAAACTTTTGCCAAAACCTCAATATCAGCCTTAAGTTTAGCTCTGTCACCCATCCCCAGAGCAATAGGATGACCGAGGTCTCCAATCGAACACTCTTAAAAGGCCTAAAGAAATGACTCGACAGGGCAAAAGGCCTAAAGAAATGACTCGACGAGGCAAAAGGCAACTGGACTGAAGAACTGCAAAGCATCTTATGGTCTTATAGGACCTCTCCGAGAGCTAGCACTCATCAAATGCCATTTTCTCTTGTCTAAGACTCCGAGGCAATGATACCCGTAAAAATGATCTCTCATCCTATCGGTCAGCATTCTATTTCGATCGAATGAACATCCTGAATAGATATCAAGATTTGGACTTGATCGAGGAAAGGAGAGAAGACGTCTATGCCAAAATCGCTGCCTACAAACAAAGAGTCGCTAGATACCATAACACAAAAGTAAGGGAAATAACCTTCAACGTGGGTGATCTTGTGCTCAGAAGGGCAGATATAAGCTCGAGAAATGCTGGAGTTAGGAAGCTAATGCCAAATTGGGATGGCCCTTATGAAATCTCTAAGGTTTTAAGCTCTAGTACTTATAGACTCAGAACCCTCGAAGGGTCGGATATTCCCAAAAGCTGGAATGTCGAAGTACTCAAAAAGTACCATGTATAATCATGTATCAAATTCACATTCAATAAAGAAAATTTTCTCCATTTTTGTTCATGTTTGACAAAAAAGGTACGTTTTCATTCACTTGTTTGTTAGTTTTGATGTTTACTTAAAGGTCATTTGTTTTACTCCATTCTATAAAAATCCCGATTGCCAGTCATAGTCTGTCCGATAGGAATTCATGGATGATTATTCGCTAGGCTCATCCTGAGCCCAAAATGCAAAAGCTTTTCTTCATTATAATTCCAGCTCCCTCGCTAGGCTTAATGCTTATCTCGAAATGTGAAAGCTTTTCTCTATCATAAGTTAGTCTGCTAGATTTGACATTATTCCCGAATCAACGATGCGAGACGTCTCCATTTAATCTCCACCAACTCATTTGCTAGGTTCGACATCTATCCTGAACCCAAAATGTGAAAGACAACAATTGAGTTAGTTATATCTCCTCCGTACTTAATGCATGAAATCGCCAAATCCTCAAAACAATGTATGATTCTCCAATATATGCTCGAATAATACTTAGATCAAACCGAAAACTGAAAAGTCACCTACTACGCTTGATGTGATAAATTTGTCACGACTCACGCTGATCGGATCAAGCAATCGTTGATCCTAAAGAGTTGTGTACTACAATATTTGAAAAGCATCTTATGATTCAGGAAGTACTCTACTTAGTCAATTTTCCATATTCTCCATGTTTGATTTTATATACTCTCCTTAGATGATTTTGTACATTCTCCATGAAGGTTTCTATTTATTCCATTTAGTTAATTTTGTAACAAATCTTAGAATTGCAATACAAAGGCATAATTGGAAGGCAAACTAAATTTTATATATTTATTTATGAGGAATCTTTACAAGTTATAAAGAAAGGAGAAAGCTATTACAAGAAAAATTGCAAGGAAATAAAAAGCCTAAGCCTCTATATCTACAACCTCTACTGTTGCAGCATTCGGGTCGGCAGCAGGCTCTGCAGTCATCTCAGAAGAAAGTCGGGCATTTTCAAGCTCCGCTGACAGAGGAACAATAGGTTTAGGCCTCGCTGGTAAAGAGGCAACAGCTTCAAGCTCTGTTGGAGGAGAAGGAACGACTTTGAATTCAATCGGCAAATTGACGCTTGCCTGTGATACTAAAGGCACTTCCTCTGCCATTCCTTCAGTCTCTCCGATCAAAGATGCCTTTTCCTCATCATCGCTAGCGAAAGGATTAAGAAGAACCCTTGGGTCCTCCATCCAGTCAAACTTAGCTTCAGGGAATCGCTGCCCGGCTGCATAAATCAACTGAGTTAGCAGCCTTTCTTAGGCTTCGCCTAACTAATAAAGTACCTCCACCCTTTGGGCATCTAGCTCTTTGACCAGTCTCTCGGCCTAAGCTACCTCCTTCTTCGCCGGAGTCATCTCCATTGAATTCTTTTTTTCCAGGAGCAGGTTGTATTCTGATAGAACCTTATCTTTATTTACGAGTGCCTTGTCTCTGTCAGTGTTAGCTTTAAGGCAGTCAGTTGTAAACTGTGAACACTCACCCCTTAGCCTGCCTACCTCCTCTTCGTACCTCTTGCACAATGTACTATCAGTAGTAAGTCGCATGACATCTCCTTTCAAGTGATCAACCTTGCTCTGTCAAGTCTTGAGTTCTTGGGACAATCGGGCTCTTTCCCTCTTTAGTTCCTCTGCTTCAGAATTTAAGAGCGCAGCCTTAATTTTTGAACTGTCACTGGCTGCCTCTGCCTTCCTCCTCTATCGAACAACATCATCCCACTTTGATCAGGCATAGGCCACCATACCATGTATGCGGAGCCCTCTTTTTATTAGCTAAAAAAGGAAGTGGAGAAAATAGTCAGTAAAAAAAAGAGGAGGGGAAAGCAAAGGATGCAAGTGTTACCTCCAGGCTCTACTGCTAAAATAACCTGAACTTTTGGGAGAGTAGATTGAGCTCTGTCATCACCTTGAAATCACTCTTCTAAGCAGGGCCTTGGCAGATGAAGGATGGCATACCTCTATAGGTCACGGACCAATCGTTACTAAATCACTCTTTTAAGATGTCGTCCAAAGGCGGAGCCCAACCCTCCTGAGCTCTCCCTGAAGGCCATCAGGTTGGCTCACTTTGAGTTATCTCCTTGCCTCTTGCGATAATCCGAGCATCAACAGCGGCTATAGTTTCAACAACTTTCTTCCTTGCTGCCTCTTCGATCTTTTTATATGGTGCCTCATCTGTCAGCGGCCCCATCTGCTGAAGAGATGATCGGGGGATGAGGAACAGTTGTGACCCTTCCTCTTTAGATTCATCCCTTAGCCGCAGTCGCCTAAGAGGACGTTGTTCTGCCACGATTGGAGGGGGTAGTGATGGTCCTGAAATGGTTAAGGGAGGACGGGTCGTGGTGATAACTGCGACACCAGAAGATAAAGTCGTTGCAGCATCAGGAGGAGCAGGAGCACTCGTTGCACTCTTAGAAGCCTGAACCTCAAAAGCAAGCAGGATTTTCCTCTTCTTAGATTTTTTTTCCTCCTTAGCCAAATGGTCGACCTCTCTTTTGGCTTTGGCGCTATTGGCTAGTTGCTTTGCAGCCTCCTCTCCTCTCACCATTTCGTTTACAGCTGCATTACAAAACCAAATAAAGATAAGTACTTCGTTTAAAATTTGATACATGTAATAAACGCGCATGCAATATATGAATTGGCAAAATATATGCCCTTCTCCCTCACTCCAACTATAGTGCTCACATTCTGCACTTTCACCAGCTTTCGAACTAGAAGACCTATACAATGTGCTGAGGAGATAACTGGAGTCGTAGGGTTCTCCATGCCTCACCACCACGACCATCAGCTTTTTGATGTCATTTTCATAAATGGACTGACCGATAGCATGATCCCTCAAGATGGTTGGCCCTTATGACCGGCTCAGCAATTCTCCAAATCCAC
Organism: Excoecaria agallocha; assembly: GCA_037975025.1. Classification (NCBI taxonomy): domain Eukaryota; kingdom Viridiplantae; phylum Streptophyta; class Magnoliopsida; order Malpighiales; family Euphorbiaceae; genus Excoecaria; species Excoecaria agallocha. The sequence continues at coordinate 51,948,617 of CM075812.1, forward strand.
CAGCCATCCCCACTAAAAAGTACCTCTCTCTGAAGCCCTTCATTGAGGAAGGAACTGTGAAGAGTTTTCGACGCTTTCGACTGGTGAGAAAGTACTCCGACCCGTCACTCCAACCGAATATGTAAAAGAAATGAGTGAACAGATCTAAAGTCGAAGCCATCGCTTTTTATCTTATACAGAATCCTGAAGCAGGCCACCGTCCTCCATCCGTTCGGATGCAACTGATTAGGGGCAATTCCATAGCACCTAAGGATCGTCACTTCAAATGCACCAAAGGAAAGCCTCATCCCTGCAACGAAACTCCATAAATGGCAGATGAACCACTCATTCTTTTCACGAAAGGCTCCTCTGTCACTGCCATGGATTTTGGGCAGGCCATCACTAACACTTCTACAGGAAAATGGTACTGAGTAGGAATTCAGGCCACTTTCTCTTCTGACAATCGAGAAGGATGAGCAAGAGGCTCTCGATTCTTGTAATCCTCAAGGAAACTCCTATTTATTGGCTGACTACTGCTCGAAGCCATTTTTGGTGGAGGAGGAGAAGTAAAAGAGTATATGCGATGAATGAAAAAGAAAATCAAAGGCAGGGATCGTTTACTTACTTGGGTGATCTCGCAAATACTCTGAAATTCTCCAAAATTTAAAGAACTTCCCTCAAGAAGTTTTTGGCAAGGATTTCAAATAGCAAAATTCACAAAGAAAGTTTGGTAGAGTTTTGCTAAGGATCACTGAAAAGTGAGAAAAAAATTGCTTCAAACTTGTCTATTTATAGGCAAAAGGCTTTCAGAATACTCCAAAGCCCTCCCGTCGGATAAACGCGTGTGATTTTGATTCTCTACTGCGGGTACGAAGAAAGAAGTGCCATTCTATAAATATACATGGCATTAAATACAAAACATCTATCTGAACTGAATGAACGCATCTCTTCAAATAGACACCTTCTAAAAATTCAAAAAATCTATCAAAAGTCTTAAATTTCCCGATCAGATCCTTTGGAGGGGGGACAAGTGATAACTATGAAAAAAATATTTTCAAGGCCTAGTCAGGTCGGCCCAACAACGCTCAACAAAGGCCAAAGCCCATCAACCAAAAAGGAAAAAGCATGAGCTGAAAGACAAGACATAAAGGTGACGTGTCCGATCAGATTAATGGGATACCCTATCCTGTCTAGTCTACTAATACAAGCAAATGCCCATACCTTCCACTTGCTCCCTGTCACATCGCCATACACCTACTCCAATGCCAATCATCATGCCCCAAGGTACTCAAGTACCCTTCCCAAATAACTCCTATAAATAGCCTAAAACACAATGGCTCTAGGTATTGACTATCTGAGACTCTCTCTCTAAAAGCAACTAACTTAAGCTTCGGAGTGCTAATGTCCGGGTCTGATTGGGCACTCCTTTTTATAGGTTCTGTCATCCTATCAGATCATCAGCTGTCAACTCTTCTTCTTACAAATAAAGACGAATTACGCTTTATCAAAAAGGAAATTAGATTTGCTTACCTCTCACAAACAATGCCGAAAACCAGTAGCTACCTCCGACTTTACTGCCAATGACTAACAGTAGTGACACCACGGTTTGGGGATTTGGGGTTAGGTTAGGTTTTGGGATAATAAAAAGAAAAGCAAAGCTAGGCATGAAATGGGTTTCAAAAGAAAGGCAAAAAAATTAAAAGTCCACCTTTTATAGTCCCGATTTTTTTTTAAAAAAAATATCTTAAATTATATTTGCGACTAAATAAGTCTGTTGCTAATACTGGAAAACTGCATCTTTATAATTCGCAGCTGCCTAAAATCCATTGTTAATTTTGTCACAAAAAGAAGCATCAAATCATCCCGCCATAAATTGCAACTACATCTTCCGTCGCTAATCTGTCGCAAATATCACCTTCCAATTTGCGACTACAAAACCATTGCGAAATTCCAACAAACTAATTTTCACAATTAAATAAATAATAAAAATTTTAGCAAAGAAATTTTAGTTGCAAAAAGGGCACGAATTGTTGCCGCCATAATTTAGCAACCGTTACCTTTATTTAGTCTCTATTTCGTCGCAAATAATAGCAACTTCTTAAAAAACCACATTTTCGCAATTGCTTCTTAATTTAATCACTATTCCGTCACAAATTAGCGACTGTTTTTTTCGTCGCCAATGTTAGTCGCTAATAGCCAATTTTTTTGTAGTGCATGTTCACATGCTATAGTGGCATGTATGCATGTACGTGTTGATATGTGGACATACATCGACAAGTGTTATAAACTCTCAAAGGTATTGAGCTATTATGCATTATTTTTCTAACCACTTGGACACCGAGATTACTGGATTGGATCAACTTTAGTGCCTAATCCAGATCTTATAAGAAAAAAGAGCCGATCGAGGATGTGTCGGTATCGAAATGAAATGGATAGTAGAGAACATGGTAGGCCTAACCGATGTACAATATGTCAGAATGAAGGGCATAATAAAAAAATGTGTCCAAATGTTCCAGGACCATCAAATTTAATGGAATAGCCATGAAATATGTAGTTTGATAAAATATTAACAATTTAATATTTGTGGACATTTTTTAGCATTATTAGACATACATGATTAATGCTTATGTATTATTATTAAATTGTATGATGATATTTGATGTGCTACTTGGGCTACTTCACCATGTGGTCTTTTTTTTTATATTTGATGTGCTTATGTAATATTATTATATTGTATGATGATGTTTTATGTGCTCCTTAATTAGGCAACTTAATATTTGTGGATTTTTTTATTAATGGACATACTTGAATAATACTTATGTAATATTTAATAAATTGTATGACGATGTTTTATGTGCTACTTGGCCTACTCAATAAGTATCATGTTCAATAAATTTCACAAAAATACATAAGGTAATACAGTTTTTGCCAATCCAATATCAAATTTAATTGATTAAATGTGATCATGTACTGCATCTAGTGGGCCTTTCTTTTTCGAGCAGGATACCGTGGTTGTTGTTCACCATGTGGTGCATTGCCCTCCTGTACGTCATTTGATCCAACATGTGGTGCATTACCCTCTTGTTCGCTAATGGAATCACTATCACCACTAATAACATCATTATAGAACTCAAAAAATAACTGACCTCCATAATTTTCCTGCAGATATAATTCTTTAGGTGTTCCAAATAATTATAAGATGAAATCATTTTCATATGCACCCTGTGTTGATGAACTTTTTATATTAAATGTTGAAACAATGTATGCACCAGGAGTTTGTTTAATCGAAACTGACAATGGTATCTCTGGTTGTGAGGTGCTCGATTCACCAACTTCACCTAGTTTATAACTTGTGCCCCCGAATTCAAAAGTTGAAAAATTTTTACAACCAGATTGTGTCGCAAATTGGTTATGGGGTACATCCATTTCTTAAAAAGGCCATGGTATTGGTGGTGGAATTTGTGACACATTTGAATCATAAAATATTTGATCAACACTTGATCGCCTCTCAATCATTCCACTCCTGTGTCTTCCAGTACAAAAGTTAACAAATTGTTGTTCAATAGGTGCAACATTAACGGGATTAAGACATGGTTGATGTGGATATTCGGTTGTGGTTCGATCCTCAAAACCTACTATAGATAGTATGCTTTCCATTATCCGGCTATTGTTCGAATATTCGCCCGATTCATGCTACATTCTTTCAACACCATCAGCCTAAAAAAATTTAAAGTTAGCAATATTTTCGACACAATATATACCTTTGAAAATTATAATTTATTATTATAATTATGCAAAATACACAAGATGTGATGCACCAACTGGGGTTATCCAATGTCTAGTTCGTTGTATGTACCATTGCATGTATTCAGATCGATTATGCAATGAATGCCTTGGTCATTGGCCTGTCACAACACGTGTATGACAGATGTTCCATATATTTATGAAGAATGCAAATTCAGTGACCCAATTCATATAGTGAAGGCCCCATAGATCTATTGTATGCAGATTGTCTTATATAAAGGGTTGAGATGGAATTAACTGATCAAAACCAAATTGGCGCATGACCCTATCAGAAAGGTGCCACTCAATTATGTAGAAACAAATCAGTGGAACAAAAGCCATTCAACTCTTCCGTCCATGTATACAATATTCAGGGAGAAGACCGATGACATTATTGTAAGGCTCCCACTTAAATTGTGTTGCAAATAAAATATAAAACTATAAAAATAAAGGTCATAAAATAAGGCATAATTTTAATGTAATGCTAAATTATTTGTAAATGATTTAATTGAATTTAAATAAGAACCTCATTAATATTCTGTGTATCTAATATTTCTCTATATGTCCATATATCCCTCCTATGAATGATATTCATATCCAGAGGTTCGGTCCACTTAAATAAACATAATTCCAAAATAATATTTATCATATTTTTTAAAATAAGATAATATAATAAATTTAAATTAAAAGTAAATTTATAATGATACCTGAATCCATAAGGCATTATTATGTTTAATGAATATGGCTGTAAATATATTGGCCTGAACTGAAAAAGTCTTTTCCAAGCCCACATTTGTAGGAGTTGTAAATATCCTGCAACTCCTTTAGGCTGCATTATTCTACTTAATTCTCTATACAGCCATATTAAATAAATTGACCCCCAACTATATTGCCCAACTGATTCCAAATACTCTAAAAGTGGTTTCTTTCCGGGAACCAATGACTAGAGAAAAGATTTACGGAAAACAAAAATATATAAAAGCTAATCCAAAGTTAAAAGTCATGAGAATATTATACTATAAGTGAATATCAGTAGGCAGAAAACAGAAAATTAATTCATCATATAGCATGTTTATACATGGATATTAGTTTAACTTAGATATAAGAAAACTATTCTAAATTTTTTTAATTTTAACATTTTTCTATATTATATATAGGTATTTTCAAATGTTGGCATTAAATTTATATACTTTTAAATCACTCACGTATGATCCAAGTTAAATGAAATTGACGTAATTGAAACACATGTTTTATAGTGTGAAGTTAACTTTAAATGATTATAAAATTCACTAAAACATAAACAATTGAAAAAATATACAATAATTTCAAATATACAAATGATGATTAGTTGATTTTTTGTTCAATTTTTTTAATGTCTTCGTGGATGTTACAGTTATTTTAAATTGAATTTATGAAAAAAAAAAAAACAAAATGTGTATTTCAATTCCATCTAAATTAGATGGCCCAATAAAAGTTATCTAAGCAATACAGAAATTCGAAGTCAAATTTTATAAAGAAAAAATTTAACATAAAAAACGTTAGAATTTAGTAGCCCCAAAATGTGTTTTTTCTTCGATATATATGAGATGAATACGTACATATGCTATATATGCAAAATAGTTATTTATAAATAGATTATATAATTCGTCAAAATCTGATAGGAGAAAAAAGAAAAATCCATTTAGCCAATTAGTCTCTACCAAGTATTTGTAAATGGAAATCAGTGAATAAAGAATTATTTTGATTGAAAGGATCAAATCAAAAATAATAATAATATAATTTTTTTATTTTTTTTATGACCTTCGTTAGGGTTGAGCAAATAGTTGGTTTGATTCGATTTTAAATCGAACCAAAAATTAAATTTCAAAAAATATAAGAATCAAACCGAAATTGAACTTTGTAGAATCGAGAACCGAACAAATCAAAATATTTTTGATCGGTTCAGTTCAATTAGTTCTGGATCAATATAGGCTTATTGTTTTATTAGACTTTTAATCTATATAGATCCATAAATTAAATTAATTTATATTTAACAAAATAAATTCATTTAAAATAACTAAAATTAAAATAATATACATAAATTTATTATATTAATAAGTTAGAGAAATGTAATATTTAATGCCTTTATTTTTATTTTTATCTCCAATTCTAACTCTGCCCGAATCTTTATACATACATAGAAAAAATAAATAAATAAATATTTGAAAGGTTTTAGGTTGCACGTACGATGCATTTTCTTTTAAGAATTCCATTTTTTTTCCAAAATTTGTAGCATTAAATTAAAAAGAAATAATTGGTCTCCAACTTTCAATTAATCTTAATTGATATATGATATTTCGGTATTTAGTTCGAATGTTATTGGCATATGATTAGAACAGTTCTCCTAACTCCATTTATAAACTAAGAATTGAATCTGATTTCGCTTAAACTAAAAAAATTATTTTATATACAATTCTTTTGTTTTCTTGCAAATTAAAAATCCACGTAGATATGTTGCTCTAGGAATTTAATTCTGGAGCTCTCTCCATGGAAATCCATTATATAATTAAATTACACCTAACATTTCAATAAAAATTGACCTCAAATTCCTAAAATAGTTAACTCGATTTAAAAAAAAAAGGACTTTTGATGAATTGCATATATCTTTTTCATATATATTTCCTTAAAACAAACAAACACTATAGTCAATTAATGGATAACATGCATTTTAGAAACCAAAAATTAATTATTTGGCCTAACCAAGCCAAAAGAATAAATAAATAGCTAGAATGATGTCTATATTCAGCAATATTTTCAGGAGCGACTCGGAAATCGATTCCGCTTGCCAACTGAGTCGAGAGTCAACTGGTTGGATCGGGTTGACTCGAAGTTTTTTATTTTTATAAATATAATTATTTATAAAAAATTAAAAATATTATATGTCAAAATACATTTAAAAAACTGTTAGTTACCAAATATCAATATAAAAATATTAAGTTCAATAAAGTTTTTAATTATAAAAATTAAATAAATAGTCCAAACATAAATAGTAAATATTTAAATAAATTCACATAATATCTAAATAAATTCATTTAACATAATGACAAGCAATTATCATTAATCTCAATCTCCTTGTTCATCTTCATTTTTCCCATCATATGTATTTTCATTTCCATCAACTTCTTGAATTAAGTCATGCTTTATAACATCATGCACCAAATACTAATCCTTGCCTTTACCAATGTAATCTGCAAAACGGCCACTTCAACATTACTTTGAAAAACAAAAAACATTTCTTTGTACAATTGGTTTTGTTTTATGGCCTTACAATGACAAAACCTTATCTTCTGCCTGATCCGAGTCTAATTCTTCTACACTACATCTAAGCTTCTAACACTTGTAGTCTTGGGTACTGAAATTTGTAATTAATTCGAATAAAATTGCAATAAATTTCTTTTTACAAAAATTTGGATTCAGTAGTGAGAATTCAAATAGAACAATAAATAACTGGTTCAAACCATACAATGAGGCCAAACAGTAACAAAATTAACAACGAGCAATCATCAACAATTGAAAAAGGAAAATAAAAGAAAAACTTTGAGCTGAAATGCAAATGGAAAAATTAAGACATACTATCAACAGCAGATGTCTTGAGCTGTTCAAGATCGGACAAACTAGAAACCTTAGTCGCATTGATATTAGAGTCAATCTGAACCACGAAATCGGTAGAAGCAGCAACCTCACATCTCACCCCTCCTTTCGGAGTCAAGATCCTTCTAAAATTGCTCCGAGTCGGCCTGCATAAAACACGAACTTGTGGAGATGAACTCAATTGAGCCGCCCTCAAAGAAGGCGACGACCCAGATGAACATGAAGAAGAAGCCGCATAATTGAGCAACACAGTCTCCATCTTGGTAGCTGCCATAGTTGTAGCAAAACCCATAAATGGAAGAAAGATTTACAGCCAAAAGCCAAGAATTTGGAGAGGTTGAGTGGGCAGTTGAAAGAATTCTAGGTATGCGAAGCAAAGGGGCGTGTGGTTATTGGGTTTGGTCAGTGTATTTTTCAGAAAAATTTAGGATTGAACCCGAGTCTGATCTGAGTCGATGAGTTCCGATTCAATCTGATTTTTTATGAGCAAAACCGAATTTTTATCATTTTCGATTTTCAAGTTAAATCAATTTGGATTGCTTGTCGAGTCATGATCCAACCAGTCCGATCGGCCGAGTCAATTCGAATTTAATAATCATGATATTCAGCTGAAAGTTGATTGATCGCCTTTATAAAAAAATAGGAATATTTTTTTAATTAAAAAAATTCAATTTATGGAAGAGGACCAAGTCTATCTGGTAATTGGTGGCTGAAACTTTTTGGATCTATCTATTGGATTTCAACTTTATGGTTAAATATATTATAAGGTGGCTAATAATGTGCTGTGCTGGCACTGTTTTTTTTTCCTTAATTTTTTTGAAAAAGAATTGTGGTTGTGGTATGTATATATATATATATATATAAGAAAAATAATGTGGCGGTTGTGATTCTTTGCCTGATCTTGCATAAAGTGTGCAGTGCCCATAAATTAATTGGGTTTTCAAAGTTGAAATGAATCGTAAGCATGAAGAAAAAATAGAATTTAATATTTTTCTAAATATTAAATTTTATAAAATTTTATTTTCTTCCATCTATTAGCCTCCATTAAATCCTAGATAAAATAATACATATAGAATATAATAATTAAATGAACAAATAATATTGAGAAAACTGATATTATTAATAAAACAATAGTAATATATACTCTTGTTTAAAGTAAAAAAAAAAAAAAACAAAACTTTTAAACTAAAAAAATTGAAAAAAGAAAGTTGAAGTAAAGAAATAAAGAAAACAGCATATATATGCCGTTTGTGGGATTTGAACGTGAGACTTAGAGGATTTTGTTTCTTTCTACACCATCAATCACCATCAATCAAAGTTATCAACTCTGGAATATTAATACTATAAATATATATGTATAAAAATTTTGGTCGATTCGGTTTTTTTTATTTTCTAATTTTAAAAATCGAACCGACTAAATCGATTTTTTATTTCAGTTTAAAACCGAATAAACCAAAAATCAAAATAATCAAATTAAACAGATCAAAATTCATTCAATTTGATTCAATTTCGATTTAGTTCTACACACCTCTAACTTTCGCAATGATAGTTTTGGTTGATACTATATTTTCTCTTGGGATGCTTGATTTGGATTGATGTCATGTTTTAAGGGTGATATTAATTATTAAAGGATGGTGATTCCATTTTTTCTTTTTTATTGTATATTGTAGTGGTACGATTTTGATGAATTTTCAATTACATTTACGTACATCTGCTTGGAACATTGTATGGATTATATAAAAAAGGGGTAAGATGAAATTTTGCCCCTTACTTTTTAAAAGAGAGTGATTTTGCCCTTTAATTTGTTTTGAGCCATATGTGTCCTTAAAGTTATTTTTTGATGCGATTTTACCCTACAATGGACAGAAATTCGACATTGCAAACGGTACAAACAGCGACCAATGAGAACACAACACCTCATCTGCCACATGTTTTCTCTCTCCTAGTCAGCATGTTTGTTTTCCAAGAAAATTTGTAAATTTTCCAAGAAAAATTCCATTTTTCTTCCTTTTCTTCTTGCTTCCCTTCTTATTCTTCTTCTTCAAAAATCACCAACTCCCAAATATTCAAATACAAAATTTCAGAAAGATTAACAATGGCAAACAAAAATTAATAGTAAATCCATAAATTTTACCCCTCAATTATCTGTTCTTGGTCTTCAAAAATTAGAGAGAAAGAAGAACAAGAAGTCTTAATTGCAACTTCTGTCCAAAGCAAATCGGATAAGGTTATAATTATCCAAACACAATCTCCACTGTTTAAGTTGAAGAACAAGGAGTTTCGGCCATACTTATAAAAAATCAGCCCGATCTAATAACGGAAAATAGTTGTCCGATCGTCAAAGAAGATGAAACTGGTCATTTACATAAAAAAAACCCAGAAAATAATTCCTTTTTTGCAGCAAAAATTGAACTTACAGACTTTAAAAACTAATTTTCATTATTCTAATTTAAAAACAAGGAATTTCGACCATACTCATCAAAAATCAACCCGATCTAACGGCAAATACCTACCCAATCGTCAAAAAGGATGAAAGAGGAAGAGAGGAGGAAGGAGGAAGAAGAGAAAGGAGATGAGAGGTTTTTTTTTGCGATTTTGCCATGTCGTCAAAGTGGCTGCCACGTGTGTGTCCATGTGTCGCAATCTCATTAGTTGCTATTTGTGCCGTTTGTCACGTCGGATTTCCGTCCATTGTAGAATATAATAAGATAAATTTAATTATTATAATTATTATTGTATCTATATGAATATGAATATGTAACTAAATAATTTGTATTTAATTTAATTTACCTTAATTTTATCGTTATTATACATAATAGAATTTTAGTTGTATATTTAAAAATGATAAAAGATAAAAAAAACATTAAAATTTTTTAGAGTGAATTAAAAATTATATTTAAATTTTTTTAGAAGGAAATATTTTTTATTTTGAGTTTTTGGAAAGAATTAAAAATTGAATTTAAGTAATTAATTAAAGTATTTAAAGTAAAAAAATAAAAAAAAAATATTAGGTTTATATCAACCCTTTTCCCTTCTGTTATTCTTTTTTCAATTCTGCCCCCTTCTGCCTCTTATCTAACTCTTTGTCTTTCACCACCTTACTCCATCTCTCACCACCGCGCTCCGCCTTTGGCCACTACCATCAGCCTCTCACCATTATCCAGCCTTATTTATATTTATTAGCATTTATCATAATGTCATCGTATCCTAGTTATAAACTTCCATAAATATTTGAAGATATATTTACTGTTTTGATTAATATACAAATTAGATAGTGAATATTATTTAGAAATTCATTTTTCATTTATATTTATATATAATATTGATAATATTTTCTCTAAAAAAAGTTATATATTAACATCAATTATAAAGTTATGACATTTTCTTCACACAAAGATATTTTAATATATAATCACTTTAGTTAATTTGTTTGGCCATAAGTTTAATAAAGATAATGCAAGAAATACTGTATCGAACAATTTATACAATGGAAGATTGGAAGTACATATATATGAAAAAAGGAAAAGATCATTACAAGTTAAAACACAATGAAAATTTATTCAGCTTAATTTTAACTCTTATTTTATTATTTGTTCATTACTGATGAATCAGAAATTTTCATAGTAAAGGGAAAGAATCCTATGTAGAAAAAAGTGAGAGGTTGATGTGTTCTGGAGGGCTGGTTCCAATCATACCAAAGCATATAAGCCCTGCAAAAGGTGCTTGCCTGGTTGTACTGAACATTAACACTTCGATACTTAAATTAGCAATTTAGGAAAAAAAAACTCTTAGAGAGAGAATATGGATATAACTAGAGAGAGAGAGTATATGTTTATGGAATGAACCTGTTATTTATAGAGCTTGAGGAAGCTGAACAATGTTCTTGAATAGCTGGCCTACTCTGAAGTAGGTATGGCCTATGGTAGAAGTAATAGTAATTTGACAGAGGCATGTGTCAAATAGGTTTATCGTAGCAGGGACTAGTCACATCCGATTGGACAACTTTATTTCCTGTATTTTAGCCAACTGGCTTGGAGAGGCATCCGTGGGCCTACTAGTGATGGTCCTCTAGTTTCGATTTTTAAAGTATTATCATTTTTCCCCTTTTCGAGCAGCTCGATCATTCTTAAGAGAGATCGAAGGTTGGGATTTTTGATATCTCCATTTGACCATTTTTGTGATAAGTGATGAAGTCCCTAGTTTTTGAGACTGGAATTCGGTTAAATTAATCATCGATCGGGAAGGTGAGACTCAGTCGAAGGATTGGAATGTAAGTACATTGAGCATTAACTAAGAACATGAACATCAGTTCAAAGACTGAAATTTTGATTACTTTGATAGGAATGTACGTCGATTGAGAAAATAGGGCTCCAGTCGAAGGACTGGGATTTCTATTACTTTGATCGGAATGTACATCAATCGAGAAAATTGGACATGAGTTGAAAGACTAAAATTTTAATTACTTCGATTAGGATGTACATTGATCAAAAAAATTGAACATTAATCGAAAGACTGAAATTTTAATTACTTCGATTGGGATCAAGAAAATTGGATGCTTCCCGCAAATAATTTTTATGAACTATTTTTCAAAGTTTGTTTTTCTAATATGTTTATTTGATGCTCTTTCGATTGCTTTTATTATTGGAAGTCGCGTGGTCTTTTCTTAGCTTAGGATTTTGGTGTTCAACCATTTTGCATTCATGTTACATTTTTTCATTTTCTACAAGTTAACTATATTTGTTACGAAATGGAGGTTAAAGTTACCTAAAGACATTTCCACTCAATGTTGGCTTTTGCTTATCCGCTTATTTAGAAAATAGGTATTTCAATCGTTGCCTCTTTCCTCACGTCATTTTGAAAAACCCGCTTTGGAAAGGGTACATCTTTAAATTTTGTTGCTTCGTCTTCAACATCTCTTTTTCCTACATTAAGTTGTATGACTTCGTGGCTTTCCACGATTAGTTTCCTAAAAATGGAAATTACTATAAAAGGGGATGTTTTCCCTTCTTTTTCTCAAAGTTTTTTTTTTTATTTTTTGTGAAGCTTTTTTCTAAAACTTCTACCCATGAAACCACCTGATCGCTCTTTAATTTTCCCTTTTCCTTTCCATTTTAGGAAGACACAAAATATGGTTTGCGATAGCAGGTCATATTATCTTTAATCTTTGCTGCTGCTTCCTTCTCTCAGTCCTGGACTTTTTTGGAGCCATAGTGGAGGATTCAAGTATGTATTCTCTTCTCTATTTTTCCGATGCTATCCTAATGAAATGGAGTTTGCTTCGAATGAAAGGTGGTTTTATTGTATCGGGGCTACATATTTTTCATTGTTTTGCTTTTTTTTCCTGAGTGAAAAGGCTCTGTATCCAATGTACTCTGTATTCTGTAAACAATTAATGAACTTTATCTTTCATACAATTTTTGCAATGCAATTTTCTTACCTTGCTCTTTTTTTCTTTACTTTTCTATCTATCTCATGACATACTGCTAAAAACTAAAAGTGAGGAAAGAAATATTTATAATTGAGTGGCATTTCAACTTATCTTGTGAATATGTTGTTTGTAGATTTGTTTCGATCAGTTTAGTTTTGCCGAAGCCCACGTGTTTTGTCCTTTGTTGTTAAAGGCGACCTTATTTTGATCGGCAGCTATGGATCAAAGTTTGATGTTTTTACTGATAACTTTCTGTTTCTTCTTAGATGTTCGATCATTGCTTTTTCAAATTGTTGCCTTTGTTACTGTGTCTTTTGGAAAGTGTCATTAATTAAATACCCTTTATGGCTTCGATTTTTGAGCTTTAATTACGGCTATTTATTTTCTTTGTCTCCTTATTTAGTGAGAGTGCCATGTGTGTTTTCAGACTCTTATAAATAGAGTCAGTCCCTTGTGTTCTTATCTCTATCCGCTTTTTTCTTCATTTTTCGTGCTTGCTTTTTCTATGGAACCCCCTGATTGTCTCTCACCCTGCCTTGATTTTTTCATTTTAGGAAGACAAATGAACGATCGAGTAGTTCCCTACCATGGCATCACCTACTATATCGAGTGATGCGACCTCTATCTCCTGCTGCTTTCTTCGTCCTCATCTCCTCAAGCCATGGCTGATCTTCTTTCACTTTTCAGGTTCTGATATGCCATAAATGAGAGATGTCTGCAATTTCTTAAAGGTTGAGGAAGAATAGTGGCAATCGACAATAGACATATTATTATATTTCTATCATTATAGAGTTCAAATGTAATGTTCTAGAAGAACTTTAATAAATTTCAAATCTTTGTCCTTATTTTTGCGCTTGTCGCTTTATTAGTTGCAATATATATGTTTACTAGCTCGATCAGGAAAATGTCGATCAAGTGAAATTGAGAAATTAATCAAATATGATAAATAAATTTAATTCATTGATCTTTTGATTGGGATTAATAGAACTTTCATTGACCTTTTGATCAAGATAATAATAAATTTTCATCGATCTTTTGATTGGGATGATAATAAATTTTAATTGATCTTTCAATTGGGATAATAACAAATTTTTATCGATCTTTCGATCGAAATAATAACAAATTTTCATCGATCTTTCAATCGGGATAATAACAATCCATTCAATAATCCTTGTTCTTTTATCTATAATCTTGCTAAATCTGGCCAATCCTGGAATAATATCTATCTTTTCTTTGATCTGAGGCACCTCTTCTTTTAGGGTCTTTTTCGCCATAGGAAAACATGTCAATCAGGCATCAACCTGTCATTTTTTGACATTGATCACCATTGGTTCTTAAGAATCTACTTTGTTTTTTTTTTTCTCATTTCCTATTGAGCATTTTCTCTTATCACCCTTTTCTTTTAGAATTAGTACCTCATTTTTCCAATTCAACTTCCTCCTATTAATACCTTATAGATCAATTGGATACGGGAAAGGAAGTCCCTGCTCGCCTGATTTTTCCCCTTCTTTTGCATCCAAACATACTTTATCCTTCCAACCTTACTTTATTTCTTTATGTTTGTAGAAAGGAGAAGCTGGTGAGGGGAAAACATCAGCATCCAAATTTTGGATTGCCAGAATGTATGGAGGTAGTTCCTATTCTTCTCGTGTCTTTTTTTATAGAAGAACTGTTGTAACATTACGAAATTTGCATCTGACATGCATGACATGTTTTAAAGCATAAACAGTAATCCTGGGGTAGTTTTCAGAGTAATTCCAGCAGTACAAGATAGAAAAATTTGAAAGTGCATAAGTGTTAAATGTGCTCAGCTTAGAAAAATCTGAAGATGGATAACTTGATGAGCAGTTTGAGTTAACAACGAATTATGAAAATAAGTATTAAACGGAGTTTGATGGTATAATTTGAGATGAAATTGATCTCAAATGGGCCCTTAAATCAGACAGCAAAGTTTTTACTCGGTACTGTAAAAAAGGTTGACTAAAAGTTTGATCAGAACTTTAAAAATAGCAAATAACTTCTAAAAATTACCAAAATTTCTAGATCTACCCTAAATTGTATGTAGGATCATTTTTCAATAAAAAGAGAATTTTACGTTAACAAAGAAAATTGGCTAATCGGACCGATTTGAGTGAATCAAATAAAAAATGAACTTCGATTGAGCTAAAATTTTTTTATGGAGGCTTAAGTTATTATTTTAAGAATTATGGAATTGATTTTAAGTGAATTTGAGCTTTCAAAGAGAGAGAAATAATTTAGAGAGCATTAAATAGGCTTAAAATTAATTTTGGGCTTAAATTAGGTCCAACCACCTTGGTTAGACCTGCTCAGCCTAAAAAGCAGAGTATATAAAGCCAAAATATCAAAATTTTCTAGAGATAGCTCTAGATTTATGCTTCTCTCTCCATCCCTCTCCAAAATCGAATGTTCATTCTCCCTATTTCAATAATTTTCTTCATCTCTCTTCCAATCTCTCTCTCTATAATCAAGCCTTTTAGATTAATTTTAGCTTCTCTACAACATTATAGTAGTCTCCAACCTTCAATTTGAATAGTATAAGTGAGAGAAATTAAGGATTAAAATTTATGTTCAAATTGGAGGATGGAAATGGTGGAATTTCATGGATTTAAGGTGATGGAAATGAAGAATTAAGTAAGGAGGATAAGATCTAAGGTATTCGGATACAAACTACACTCTATTTCATTTTATTTTTTGAATTTTACTTAAAAATCACATTATATAACTATATAAAGTTTAAGGAAAATGTAAATTAATTCAAGATAACATTATAGCATGATGTTTTAACATAAAATAAGTAAGAAAGAAGAAAGAAATCAAGCTTAGAATGAAGGATCGTGATGGGGCCAAAATGTACATAATGTGGTATAATATGTGAATTTGATACTATTTGGTATATTAAGCATAAAATGTGTAATATTAGATTGAATAAACATAATTTCATAAATTTGAGTTCAAAATAATATGTAGACATAATGTTGTTTATGTGAATAAAATGATATAACATTATGTAACTATGTGAACTTAAGGAATAATGGGAAATAATTTAGGATAACTTTGAAAAATGATGATTCAACATGAAATAAGCATGAAGCTAAAAATAAATTAAGAATATAAGTAACAAACATGCCTTGACCGATTTATGTTTCATATGGTATAATATGTGAGTTTAATGTTTTATGCATGTGAAGCCTAAAATGTATAATACTGTGGTGAACGAACATAGTAAGAATAAATGAAGTCTAAGATAACATGTAGACATAATGTTTGACATGTGAACATAATAGTATATCATGTTGTAACTAAAAGTCATTAATGTGTAAAGGATGTATCGTAACATATAAGTATATAAAATGATACAAGGAATGCATATGGCATGAGAAAGAACGAGAAAACACATGTCATGTATGAGTAATCAAAGAGGCCAAATAGTATACCTTTTGGAAATGTCATATTCTCATCAAGTATAAATGTCATTTATCATGTATATTATGGATTTACATGTGATATGGATGAATGCAAAATGAATGGGAATGTATAACATGATACATAATGTGTGAAGCAAAAATGTAGCATTAAGTAAATTAATGAGTTGCCCTTAGTGCACAGTGGGTAATTCAGGACATTAGGATATAATGACTAGCCACAGGGACTCATATATCGTGGTAGAATTATACAGGAAATTTTTATTGAAGTTTGACTACGCTCAAGTAGTTACCTCATATACAATCATACAGTACATTCATACAGTCAAACAATCCTTGTCCTGCATATCTTGTTCGAGAAATTCTACTGGTCATCATTAGGGGTAAAACGATAAATACACATGAAAATAAAAATTCAAGAATAAATCATGCATAAAATATGTCATAAAGTTAATAAAATAAGAAATAATGTGAAAAAATATGATTAATAGGCTCAAAAAGGGTAAAAATATAATTATGCTATAAACTAGGGGCAAAACTATAATTTAACCTTAATAGGGTGTTAAAGAAGTTAAAATGGTCAAACAAGTGAAAAAAGGCAAAATTGTAAATCATAAAATTTTTAGTGACTAAAATATAATTTACCATTTTGTGGAGAAGTATAAGGACCAAAATATAAATTTTACATTTAAAAATAATAAAAGTCAAAAGAACCAAAAATAGTCAAAATAAAAGTCAAATGAGGTCAAACATGAAGGATATAAAGTTTTAGGGATCAAATTGTAATTTACCATCACATGAAAAAGTGTAGGGGCTAAAATGTAAATATTAAACTTAGAAAGGAATAAAAGCAAAAAGAAATCAACAAGGATGACATTAGAGTAATTTAACACAATCCAAAGACATAGGAAAATATTAAGGACAAAATTGTAATTTTACACTCGAGTAAGAATCATGTGAAAATTAATAAGAAAATAAGTATAAAAAGGATTAAATAGTAAAATAAAGACAATAAGATGATTAAATTGATTTAAAACAACAAAAAGTAACATAAAAGGGTAAAATGGTAATTTACCATGACATGAAGAATAATGACGACTAAAATATAAATTGAGTAGTGAAAATAAAATAAAGATACAATAGAGTAGATAAGGGTAAATTGGTTAATAGGCAATAACATCCACAAACAGGAAGGTTACAAAGGAAATTTGAGCAAATTTAGTAAATTAAGGGTAAAATTATAATTTAGTCAAAAGTTAAAAAAATAAGGATGAAAAAGTAATTTTGGTAAAGGAAGCAAATTGAAGGACTAGAGTGAAAGGAAATATAATTTCATGGCAAAAAATATAATAAATGAGAAATAAAGAGTATAATAGTAATTATAAGCAAAGAGATAGCAAAAAGGCCAGTGAAATTAAAAAAGGAATTTGAATGTTAATTTAGTAAAACAGAGAACTCAGACGTCACACTATGAAAACAAAGGAGATTTAAATATTATTTGGTAAAAGTAAGGAAAAAAATAAAAATGTTAGAAAAGATGGAAAATTTTAAGAGTAGTTAAGGAATCAAATACAATAAAATATGATTCAGTCAGTAGGGAAATAAATTATAATAAGATGAAAATTGAATTACATAAGCAATATGCTTAGTAAGGTTAAGTTTATAAATCATGAAGAAATAGGAATAAAGTTCAAACAAATTGAGATAAATAAAATAACTAAATTAGGTGAAAGACCAGGACTAGTAAGTAATTAAACAAAAATACAGGGGCATAAAGGTAATTTAATGTCAAAAATATCAGTAACAAAGGTCAAACAGCCAGAAGGTGAACATGTAAGGACATAAAACCAACAAGGACTAAATAGTAATTTGAAAAATTACATACATATAGATAGATAAACAAAAATAATAACAATAATAACAAAACAAGATTATAATAATAATAAATTTATTTAAATGAAATTTTGTGTAGTTGTATCCACCACTAGGCAGTATTGTTGTTTAGAGCGTGGTTTGTTGACTACGTGCAAGGACAAAAAATTGAGGACATGATGAGGAAGGATCAAAATGACATGTACATGTGACGCGCTTAAGGATACGAAGACTAGACAACCCATGTGCTAGATGTTAGATTATGGCATGCAATAATTGATGTTGTATGTTGAATGCAAATGAATTGTGAAAGCTAATTATATGTATACATTTTTAAGCACATATGTATGAAATTTGCGGTTGTGTTGCGATGTAAATTGATGAATGACTTAGAAGTGCTATGAATGTTTGGAGTATTGGAGATGGAGGTTGCATTTTGAGAGTACTATTTTGTCAATTTGCCGGTTAGGGCAGCACGGTTTACAAGCCGTTATACTGCAAAAATTTTTATTAAATGAATAATAAACATGTAATGCCGTTAGTAACTATATACAGTATATGGAAGTCATGAATGAATTGAGGGTGTTACAACTATAAATGTTTGCACCTTAATGCATAATATTGAGGTAGGGAAATATTTTGTCCTCTTTCAATATTAGCACGGATAATTTCATTTTTCTTCAATATTAGGTATGCTTTCCCCAGGCCCACCTATGAAATTGCTTTGGCGGAGATCCAATTCCGATCAGCTCTATCGCTATGGGGAAAGATCCTTTCAAGATGATTTTTCGATCTTAATACTTGGATCACGAGGTCAGTTGCTTTTCTCCAAGTGTTGGCTCGAGATGTTCATGGGAGGAAAAAACGTTCCCTCATATGATCCATTTGGAGACAAGGAGAGGGGCAGCCGTTTCATTTTTTTTAGTATCTTTTCCAATAGGCTACTTCTGGGAATCTCATGCATTTTATTATGCAGTGTCTCGAAAGGAAGATGTTTTGCTTCTTTTCAGACCCAGCGCATAATTTTTTGCTTTCTTTCAGTCTCAAATTTCGTTTTCACCATCCGTTGTTCTTCCATGTAGTCTCGGAGACTTTTATGGCGTTCTTATTTGTCGACATTCTCTACGTGGTTATGAATCCATATTCTTTCCAACAATGTAGAGGTTGGATGTTTTTACTAGCCATCGACTCTCAACGAAAGCACCAAATGATAAATAAAAAATTTTCATAGTAGAGGGAGATAATCCTGTGTAGGAAAAAGTGAGAGGCTGATGTGTTCTAGAGGATTAGTTCTGATTGTACTAAAGAATATAAGCCTTACAAAATGTGCTTGCCTGGTTGTATTAAGCGTTAGCACTTCGATACTTAAATTAGCAACTTGGGAGAAAAACTCTTAGAGAGAAAATATGGATAAAACTAGAGAGAGAAAGTATGTGTTTATGGAATGAATTTGTTATTTATAGAGCTTGAGGAAGCTGAACAGTATTTTTAAATAATTGGCCTACTCTGAAGCAGGCATGGCCTATGGTAAAGATAATGATAATTTGACAGAGGCGTTTGTCAAACAGCCTTGTCGTAGCAAGGATAGGTTATGTTCGATCGAACGACCTTGTTTTCCGTGTTTTAGCCAACTGGCTTGGAGAGGCATTCGTAGGCCTGCTAATGATGGGCCTATAGTTTTGATTTTTTTAGAGTATTATGAATTATTTTATTAATTTTTTTGGGCTATCACCTCCTGATTTTCGGTTTGACATTTTTTTAAATTTAAATGATCGGTTAATTTAAAGTTGGATACAATTGATTTTATAATCAAAGATGGTTTTTCCAACGGTGTATACTCCTGCACGATTATTTTCTTAATATTTTCAAATTTTAACTGTTTGATTTTTTAATTTTAATTTTTATTTATATTGAGAAATTAGTTTGATGATGATATGGTAGTGAGGTGTAGGCCGTGGGCACATTAAAAAGAAAGGATATAGAATAAGAAAAAAATAATTAAGTATGATAGAAACTATTGGACAAAGTCATTGCCATCCAAGAACAACCCTAAAATTAAGTGTTGATTTTCTGTGCAATAAATATTGAAACCACTAAATTATTTTATTTCACCGTGTAGATTAATTTTTTTTAAATGTATACAATATTAATGTTGCATATAGTATATTTCTTTTATCTTATTATTGAAAAAATATTAGTTTTTATACTTTTTTTTCTTAAATAAATAACAAGATAATTATTTATTTCGTATATAAAAGAATTCCAAATTTTGATTTATTTTAAACTAATATAAATTATATATTGTTGCTCAAAATAATAAATTTTTATAATTAAAATATTAATGTAGTTCTCTGCAACTCATGTACCGCGGTTCTACAGCTAGCTGAATCATAACAGGACAAGACAAAAACATGAATAAGCTGTCAAATACACTGAATTTACATTTGTTTCCCTTCCTTAAGTTTCGACGTATATTGACCGTTCGCTATATATGACTTGGAGTCAAGCATAAAATTGATAACCAATTCCGCAAAATCCGGCAATAATATTGGATGCCTACACTTTTTAAAGGACAAATCCAAATAAGTTTGGCTGCTAAAATCTGTGAACTAGATTCAGACACTGGTTGCCAAAATCTCCCAGCCTATTCCATATTTCTTGCATTCACAAATATAATATTACATAAAAAAACATATATATTACCATTAATGGTAATTTAACAATACCCATTAGCCAATTTTTAATAATTTAAAAAAATATATAGATCTGTTAACCATTGATCAATAGTTAACTACCAATTTTTAAAAGTAAAAACCGTTAATCTATATTTTCTATTCGATTAATTTAAAAATCAGTTCAGTTTCGGATTGATTTTTTTGTTAACCAAAAATTCGTTTTTTTTTTTCACTCCTAATCATTTATCGGGTATTCTATCAATTATTAGCTAGTATAAATTGTTAACTAAACCGTTCTAAATCTATTTCAAGGAAAAAAAAGAAACCGCTCTAAATCTATAACTGAATACATGCATGATCATTCATCTATATGTCAATGTTAATGTTTCTTATTATTGTTATCTGCATATGCTTTGGTTTAGTTATATAGTAGTTAAATTGATTGACTTCAATTCAATTGTATTATTATTTATTTACGTTGTATTTATAATTTTATATTTTAATTTATGATAATTTTTTAGTGGAATTTAGGATTCAAATCTCTTTAATAATAACTATTCGAAGGCAAAATTAAATAATAGAAAAAGGAAGTAATAGAACAATTCATCTCTTCTTGATTAAGTTTCGTAGCTAAGCAAAGAAAAGAAAGATTTTGTCTTCTTTTTAATCTTTCCAAATAGATTTTGTCTTTCATATAAGAATTGATTCTTCACAGTCGTGGTCAAAGTGACCAATCCAATTCATGATTAGTAGCTACTCCCTTCGTTTATTTTTATCAGTTATTTTTATTATTTTCACTAGAATTAAAAAATAATAAATAAATTTAAATTTAATATTAAATTACGTAATTAAAATTAAATTATCAAATTTTATTGATTCTATTTTTATTAAAAAAAATAAACAAATTGAAAAAATAAATTAAATTACATTAAAAATCTAAACATGACAGATAAATAGAATTTGAATTTTACTCAAAAGTGATAAATAAAAAAAACGAAAGAAATAACAAATCCAATATCATCTGGTTTAATGTTCGGCACAAACTGATAGCGAATAATAATTACTAATAGCTATATTTTATTTAATAAAAATTAAATAGCTGTTGTTATTGTTGTTGTTGATATAATTTATAGAACATTGTTGATGTAAAGAATTAAGAAATTTATAATTAATAAAAAAGTATTGTAATTTAAGCAAAAATATTAAAAGTGAATCAGTTATCAACTAATAAGAAAAAAAATTATAGTATGAATATTTTTAAAAATGGCTATTTGAAATAAAAATCAGCTACTAGTAATAGAGAAAAAAATAATAATAATAACAAACAACATTTTATATACAGCTAAACATGATAGGTACAAAAAGAAGCTGTTGGCTACATTAAAAAAGGGTCAATTTCATCTATGCTTGCTAAAATTCTGCCTAATCGTTCAAAAGTAACTAATTTATTTTTAATGACTTAAATATCATAGAAATTATCATCTTTTTATAGAAAAGTTATCTTGATCGATTTTCAGTGATTACTCTTATCGAAATACTGACGTAACACGTCATGTCATATGCTTGGACACATATAGCATGACACGTCAGCAGCCACGTTACCAGAAGAGGTCATGTGTGTCTAGAAATATGACATGACATGCTGACATGTCATGTGATATGGCCTTTTCAGTGACGTGGTTGCTGATGTGTCATGCTACGTGTGTTCAAGCATATACCGTGGCATGTCACGTTAGCATTTCGACAAGAATTATCGCCGAAAATCGGTTAAGATAACTTTTCTGCAAAAATATGATAAGTTCAGTAATGTTTAAGTCACGAAAAATAAGTCAGTTACTTTTGGACGATTAGGTATAAGTCCAGTGATCATGGGTGAAATTGACTACATCAAAAAAACTAAACCAAAAACCCTTTAATATTTCAAACAACATGAATGAAAAATTGTTGATTAGATAGTTTGAATTACCCTTATAATCAAATAAGCTATCAACTATATTTTGTATTTAGCAACATGTTTCAGTCCAATGTTAAATTAAATTCCATTACATCTTGGAGAAAAGATTAAAGGAATTAAATTTAAAAAAATCAAAAAGATTATATATTGATTTAATCGATTTTTTTTTAATTTACCATTTCAAACTACATGAATGAAAAATTGTTAATTAGAAAGTTTGAAT
Organism: Excoecaria agallocha; assembly: GCA_037975025.1. Classification (NCBI taxonomy): domain Eukaryota; kingdom Viridiplantae; phylum Streptophyta; class Magnoliopsida; order Malpighiales; family Euphorbiaceae; genus Excoecaria; species Excoecaria agallocha. The sequence continues at coordinate 51,971,604 of CM075812.1, forward strand.
TTACCCTTATAATCAAATAATAAAGCTATGAGCTATATTTTGTAGTTGGCGACATGTTTCAGTCCATTGTTAAATTACATTCCATTACATTTTTTAGGAAACGTTAAAATGATTGAATTTAAAAAATTTGAAAAGATTAGATATCATTTTTTATAAGCTGTAGAATTTTATTGCAAATATAGGGAGCCAAACAACAGCTTAAAGAACGGATACAAGACTAACATACCCAAGAACAAAGAGCAGAAACAAAACCTTTACCTAAGAAACAAAACATTAACAACAAAAAACTAGAAAAGAATCTATAACAGCCCCCAAAATATATGAGAAAACTAGCCAAAGCTAGAGAATCAGATGACAAACAATTTATACTAAAATAGAAGCCTGAAGTCACCAAATTGCTTCCCAAACAGCCAAAACAGTGTGCAGTTCCACACCACCCCTGATATGAAAGAACAAAAAACAACTGGCCAAATTCCAATGAATAAACTCATCATCATCCCAAATTAGCAAGAATGTCAACCACCACCAGAACAACATAATATAATTCCAACAGAAAGGATACAAGCAGCAAGAAAAACTTCTATTGATTACAAAAAGACCAGATCGACAGTAGAGCACCTCAACTAAATAAGGCAAGCAATAAAATTAGAATCCCAAGAGGCACCCTTTTTAGCCAAGCTATCTACAAAGAAATTATGTTCTCTCTTTTATAGATGAAATTAACCTTTCTAATTCTAGACACAAGATTACAAATATTATTAAAGATAGCACCCAATCTCTATGGCCTGGTGCCCGCAGGATCTTGTAACCAAGACACCACCGTTGAGGAGTTCAATTCAAAAATCACTTCTAAATTTTATTGAGAAAGAAAATCAATAAAGATCTGCAAAGCTTTAAGAACAGCTAACACCTCAGCTGATATAGAGTTGGCTACCCCAATATTACATGAAAACAAACAGATCACCAATTCTGAAGAATTTCTCAAGACACCTCCAATCTCTGCTGGCCCAGGATTGCCAAAGGATGAACCATCCATATTCCATTTTACAACACCCGATGGGGGAAGAGACCATAAAGCCTTGGGCCTAAACCTTTTTTTCAAAATACAGATTTTTAAAGCCATCAACAGCTAAGATCAAATTCTGCCCCTTTAAAAAGCTCAGATCTTTGTGAGATTTGATCCAAAAAGAGGAACAAGCCAAACATAATTGAAACATAGTGTCCAAATTCCAACTCTTATTTTCAAAGACTATGGCATTCCTTTCAAGACAAATAATACACAAGCAGGCCAAAAAAAATAATATTCCAAACTTTAAGTTGGATTGAACCATGAGCCAACCCCTGCCATTGCAATACCAATGCTTTGAGATCACTTGGAAGACGTAATTCATAACCCTACCGCTTGATAATTTTATATGATAATCCGAAAGATAAATGGCAACCCATCAAAAGATGATCCAAGGTCTCATCAGCAATTGAGCATAAGGGACATCTAATACAATTCGCTCCCTTTCAGCCAAAAACGCCTTTGTGCATATTTTTCCCAATAGACACATCCAAAGGAAGATATCCACTTTAGGAGGAGCAAGATTTTTCTAAAGGAGAAAAGAGAAAGGCTTTAGATGATCCATTTTCAAAGCAGACAACTGGTTTAGCCGAGCACAAGATGATTTAATTGAGAATCTGCCTTCCAAATTATGAACCTATATTTTCCTATCCACTTGACCAAAGGATTAGGAAAAGGAGTTAAGAATAACCATTAAGTCTTCTAGCAAAATCTTTTCCCACCATCTTGATCAAAAACCATATTCGCTTACCCATTTATCTTTTTGAAGTGAAACATTGGAGAATCGAGCAAACCACTCTTTTAATGGCACCTCTACAATCCACCTGTCATGCCAAAATAGACAGAGATTCCTGTTGCCCACATCAATGGCAATGCTGCTAGCAAAAGGGGAAGAAGATCTTATCTTAGTTATATCCTTCCTTATAATAGAGGCCTTTAGGTTTAAGATGGTATCTGGGATCAAATTCTTTTTAATCCCATACTTCAAAAAAATTAGGTTCTTGCACAGAGCATTATTATGAGGATTTAATCTCCAATACAATTTAAACAAAAGATTTTGATTCCTTCAAACCTCCTAACTCCTTTGGTAATTCTATAGTACTCCATCTAATTCTATTGAAAGCCTTCTTATTTTTTTGAACCACACCAAAAGAAATTCCACATGATAGCATTGAGTGACTTTATGATTGCAACTGGCATTTTGAAAAAAGACATAAAGTAAATCTTGAGACTTATTAATGTAGCCTTGATTAGTGTAAGATGACCAACATAAAAGAGATGCTTCCCCTTTCAACTAGCTAGCTTACATTTAAAGTTCTGAATTATTGGCAGTCAGGTCTCTTTCTTTCTTGGATCGGCTCCCAAGGGGAGGCCTAAATAAAAGCAAGGCATCTATTGTGTTTTGCACCTAATAGTCTCTGCGCAATCCTTGAGCTAATCATTCCTCGTGTTAACACCAATTAGGGAGCTCTTATGAAAATTCACCCACAACAAAGAAATAAAAGCAAAAACTTTAAGAATTCTTTTACTCCCTCCGTTCTTTTTTATCAGTCACTTTTGTTGTTTTCACTAGGATTAAAAAATAATAAATAGACTTAAATTTAGTATTAAATTACGTGATTAAAACTAAACTATCAAATCTGATGGTTCTGACTTTATTGAAAAAGAAAAATAAATTGAAAAAATAAATTAAATTACATTAAAAGTCTAAAAGTGACAGATAAATAGAATTTAGATTTTACTCAAAAGCGACAGAAAAAAAAGAACGAAAGGAGTAATATGAATAATATTCTCAATACTTGGATCTAGAAAAACAATAGTATCATCTGCATATTAAATATGAGAAATGGTGAGTACCGAAGTAGAGCTAGGTAGAGGGTTGATTCCATTAAAAAGATTCACATCCATTGCCCTTTTGATAAGCACAGACAGCCCCTCCGCAGCAATGATAAAAAGAAACAGGGATAGGGGGTCACCTTGCCTAAACCTACGAGAGAGCTTGATTTCAAGAGTGAAAGAGCTATTAACTAAAATAGAAACTCTAGCTAAGCCAATACATTCTCGAATCCAAAGCCTCCATTTACTACTAAAGTTCATTTATTCTAGAACAACATCTAAATATTGCCAATTCACCGAATCAAAAGCCTTGTGAAAATCCACTTTGAAAAGAATTCCACTTCTATTAGATCAAGTCTTTAGTGAATGAATAATCTCATTAGCAACTAAAACACCATCAAGAATTTGTCTATCCCAGATAAAAGTACATTGTTCATCAGACACAACTTCAGCGACCACCTTTTTGAGCCTATTAGAAAGTAACTTTGCAATAATCTTATACAAACTTCCAATTAGGCTAACGGGACGAAAATCCTTCAACCATATAAGCCCCTCAATTTTTGGAATTAAAGAGACAAAAGAGGAAGACGAACCTGGAGGAAGGTGGCCTTTTTTAAAGAAATCTACTGTCATTTTGTATACATCCGCACTAATAGCATCCTAAGCAGCCTTAACAAAGGAAAAATTAAATCCATCTGGGCTAAGGGATTTAGAGCTATCACAAGACCAAGTTGTAGCTTTTACTTCCTCTAGAGAAAAAAGAAGTTTCAGAAAATTAGCTGAGTCTATAAAAGGTTTTCAGAAGGAATTAACAGAGAAGAAAGGCTTGCTAGATTGATTTTCACTGTATAGTTCCTTGTAAAAATCCAAAACTTCTTTCTTTATTGGAACTGGATCTATAATCACTCCATCCTTAGTGGCTAACCCGTTAATCCTATTTCGACATCCCCTAACCGAAAAAAATAGATGAAAAAACCTTGTATTTTAATCTCCTTCTTTTGGCCACTTTACTTTAGATCTATATGTCTACATAGATTCCCTAGCCTTTAATTTTCCCCAAAGCGTGTTAATAGGGGATTTTCTCTTAGTAATCAAGAAATTTCTTATCACTTCATGAATATCATCACATTCAAGATCATAGTCAATTCTATCAATATCCTTTTCAAGGGAGCTAATTGCAAGATCCACATTGTTATAGCATGAAGAGTTCCATCCCGCAATGGCTTTCTTGAGCAATTTGAATTTAAAATGAATGTTTTTATGGTTAATTCTATTCAGATTGGTCCACCAAAAGCTAACCTTCTTAAGAAAATCTCCATCCTCTAATCAAGTATGAAACTTAAAGGGTCTAGGACCCCAGTTAATAAAAGAGCAACAGAGCACGATTGGAGAGTGATCCAAGATGTTCTTAGGCAGAGCTGATTGGAACATATTTTGAAACCATAGATGCCAGCATTTATTTACTAAAAAGCAATCAATCCTACTCCTGCTAACAGAGTTACCCTATGTATATTTCCTACCAATCAGAGGGAGGTCGATTAAGCTTGACCTGAACACAAAATCTTGGAATCTTTTATCTTTTACTCAGATATCCTCTCTATCTATCTTCAGGATTCAATACTGCATTAAAATCACCCCCACCAAAATTGGAACATCCCCATCCAATACCTTTTCCAATTGAAGCCACAATTCTTCTTGATATGCTCCTTAAAAAAATGCGTAAACCACAATAATTCAACATTTCATACCCGGACTCATAAGGTTCCCGTTGATCACAATCCATCCCTATCCTAATTAATGAGAGATTCGGTGAAAAAAATCAATGCACCATGATATTATAATTCTCCCACTATTCCCTACAACATCCAGTAAAACCCAATTAATATTTTTGTTTCCCCAAACTCTTCTTATTTGATAATTTACAATCCCCTTTATCTTTATTTCTAGTAGCATTAGCAAATCAATATTGTTTTTAACAATGCAAGAAGCAACCACTCTCTTCTTTATATCTAAGTTAAAACCTATAATATTCCAGCATAATAACTTTATAGCAGGGAGAGAGGATGTAATGGCCTCAACACTGGCTTATTTGTGAACAGTAAATTCCAATGGTGAATAGGGTTATCGGGCTATAAATCGTACCTGGAAGTAAAAAATATTTTATTTGATCATCAAAAAATATTGGTTATGATGAGTTCGAGATTGAAATTTGAAGTGAAACTGAGATCAAATAGGCTTTCAAAAGTCAAAAATACGAAAAAGCTAGCGATTTAATTTTGTTAATAGAAAGGTTTGATCAACTTTGATCAAATTTGTAAAAAAAGCAAATGAACTCTAAAAATTGCTAGATTTTGTAGATCTTAATGAAATTTCGTGTAGAATATTTTGGTATAAAAAATAAATTTTTCGGTAATACTGGTAGTTATCAAATCGGACCGATAACGGACTCCGATATGGCTGAAATTTTGTACACTACCTATTTTTTATATGATAAAAGAGATGAAATCAAAATTGTAGTGAATTAGAGCTAAAAAGTGGAAGAAATTAATTAGGACTTTTTATTGGGTAATTATTGGGCTTTGGTTTAATAGGTTAGGCCCATTAGCTTGGCACAATTTTTGGCTCTTTAGGAGAGGTATTTAAGGCTGAAAAATCTATAAATTTCCAGCAACTTCTAGCCACCTCCTCATCCTCTTCTTGGCCGACACCCTTACCTTCCCTTTCTCTTTAATTTCTTCTCTTAGTCTCTTAAATCTCTCCCTAAATTCCAATATCCCAACTCTAATTCTATCCCTTGTGACATGTATTTAAGCCTTCATCACTTTATTTAAGCCAATGAAGTAAGGAAATTCAAAGATTCAAGTGTAGGTGTTAAAAGAGGTTACTTGATTTCTTAAGAGAAAAATTATTTCTTTAGTGTTTTTAGCTAGATTTTGATGCTTAGAATCCATTTTTTGTGTCAATTTAAGTATATAAGATAAAAAAAACCTAGAGTTTCTGATGGTGGAATTTTCGTCCATCATAGGTTCTCAAGGAAAAGAGCAAGCTTCCAAGGAAAAGGGAAAGAAAAAGGAAGTCTAGGCAAGGTAAACCAAAGGAAAAAGTTATTGGCTTCCAAATCTTGATATTTTCTTTGATTTTAGTGAGTTTTAGTGTATGTAACTTAGGTAAATGAATAATTTGTATGCTAAATTAAAATTGATGTTAGATTAGTGCAATTAGACTTTGGTTAAGCATAGAAAAATACTTAATTGAATTTTTAAATATGGATAGGGTAGTTTTCCTTTAGGGGCCGAAATGGGTACTATAAGAGAACAATATTTATTTTGTGCCATTTAATGAAATTAAGCCATAAATTGACATCAGAGGTGAAATATTGTGCTTGAGAATTTTTATGAAATTTAAAAAAATTAAATGAATATTTTTTAGGCAAGTTTTGCCTAGGTACGTAATGAAAAAATTGAATTATTGTGAAATAATGCATAATTTGATGAGAAAATATTTTATTATGGTGAATTATGATTTAATAATTCACAAATTATGTAAAAAATTTGATTAATAATTAAGCAAAGTGAAAAAGTAATAAGAATGTGGGAAAATGGAATAATGAAGTGAAACTTGATGAAATTGTGCCCTTAGAAATAGTCTGGCAATGAAATCTAACTTAGGATATAATTGGCAGGCCATAGGGATATTTGTATTGCGGTGTAAGTCATGGCAACTTACTTTGCTATGATAGTATCACTGATCTCCATAGCATTTGTCGGTTCTGTTATCTGTTCTGTGGAAAATGATCCTTTGAGTTATTTTTCAGTTTGTTTGTGGACCCTTCTGTGGAATCCACATCTCGTGTATCTTGTTTGAGAATTTCTATCGAGACTATGCTAGGAGTATTATATTGAGAATAAATCAAAAAGAGTGAAAAGAAAGATAAAAATGAAGTTTTTAGTGAAAAATGGCCTAATTGAAAGGAAATAAAAAGTTTAAGGGCAAAACGGTAATTTTAACAAATTTTGGGATTAATGGGTAAATATGGTTAAGAAATTATAAAGGGGGTAAAATGGTAATTTGGTGTCCCAATAGTCTAAAAATGAAATTTTATATGTCATAAGGATCAAAAGCGTAATTTTACATGAAAATGTTAAAATAAAGTGTAATATGAAATTTTTAAGTAAAGATATAAGATAAAAGTGAAATTAAGTGAAAATAATGGCATTTTCGTAAATATGCTTTAAAAAAGGGTAATTTTGTGAATAAGTGTAAAATTATGGACCAAATGAAAAATTTACTTAAGTCTAGGTATTAAATAGTAAGAATTATCATTAAAAGAATAAAAATGTTTTTGAAAGGGAAATTGGAAGAAATTAGCTTAAGTAGAAATTTAATTATAGGTTAATAAGTTACTTGATTATTATTAAGCACAGTGATAATATTATGGTTAAAGAAAATATTAGGATTGTTTGTCACCACTGGGCATATTTCATGCTCAACACGTAGATTTTTAATGTGTGCAAGTACCGAGGAGCAGGAGCATTAATGCACATTTTGAAACAAGAGTTTTTTGTATATGGTAGTTAATTTATGTATATGGCATGTATATATGTATGTACAGATGTTGAAATTTGTAACAAAGGACATGTATTATATATGTATAAAGTTATATGTGATTATTAAGTTGTGATGAGATGGATGTGGATGGGTTTTTTAGATTATGAATTATGAGAATTGGATTGTGAATATTGATCATATTTGAATTGTTGTGCTTCTAAGAGGCTGTGTGATTGTCTGCTTTTCAGGGGGCTAGTCAGAATTATAGCCATTATATTGCCGAATTTTTGTAAAATAAATAGTAACCTTGGATAGTTATAGGTCAGCGGCAATATAATTTAAGGGTATAATAATGAAATTGAATTGGAAATAAAAGTTAATTAAATGGAAATAAGTAAAGAATTGAATTTAGGAACAAGTGAAAAAAAATTTTCGACCAGTTTACACTATCTCGTTAGTCTGAGTGATAAGGGTGTTACAGAGGAGAGCTACGAAGAATCCTAGTAAGAAGATAACAAGCAAAAACTTTTAATTACCAGTATTATTAGTTTTCATCCATGCCCAATTCTCCCTTTCTCTAACCTCTAATTCAATTAGAGACTCCAAAAAATTTTCTTTGTTATTTAGTTCAATGATGCCCAGTTGGTCAACTATTTTAAGGATTTTTAGAGCTTGATCTCTTAAGGAAATAGATATAGCCTCTCCCTTCTTAGTGAGATGAAGATTTATGTTGGAATTACAGCCATCTAATAAAGATTCCCTAGCAATTTTTCTAGAGCAGCTATTATTATCCAAGTGCATTTCAGTCTTTGACTTTCCTTTTCTGCCTTTCTTTTTTCTTAGATTTGGGAATTGAAATGAAGATTTATTAGAGTCTAGAGTATTAAAAGATCTAGTTTTTTTTTTGCTTTTCTTTTTGCAACCTTTTCTTCATTCTGAGCTTTACCATTAGAGTCCACTTAAACCAACAACTCGTTTGGACTGGGCCTACAGTTAAGCCCACATACATTAGATTGATCATTATAAGAAACAATGTCCCATCCACTAAGGAGAAAAGCTTCTGATTTTAAAAACTTGGGGGATTTATTTGGGCTAGGCCTAGGCTCCAAAATTTTTACATATCCTAGACCTTACTTTTCTAGAAAATTAACAGCCTTTTAGTTCTTACACTATTTTCGAGACGAGTCTGATCCTTCCATTTCATCATCATTAGTTCCCAAATTGAGAGAATATCCTATAAAAGAGTGCACTAACAAGAAATAACTTGGAGACTGCACCAATATTAAAAGCGACTTTTCACTATCCGAGGTTGAAGGAGAGTGCTTGGTAGGAAAAGGAGCACCACCATCGCTGGTTGCCTGAAGTTAGAATCTTGTTTTTCCATCTATTCTGATTTACTCATTAACAAATAAATCTAGGCAAAAACTTGAAGGTTCTTCAAGGATTCTAAAAGGATAAATGATTCCATCGATTCTAACCTTGAGAGTTTCATTAATTAAGGAGCATGATGACATAGCTATCAGGAACCTAGTAGCATCAAGGTAATTTTTCTTCTTGGTATTCATATTCAAAGTAATAAAATCCCTATATAGTGCAGCAATGGTAGAGAAGAAAGATAGGTTCCAAGCATACAGAAGAAATCCTTCACATCTGAGCCAAGTGAACCTCTTCTTGCATATATCCTTGGGTTCCCAAAGCCTCACCATTTCGAACCATTCACTTAACCACTCAAGACCAGATTCCATCATTTGGTCTCTGTCATGAACTGAAGGGAAGGTGAGGAAAATTAAATTATAGCCCATAGGTCTACATTCATATGAAAGGAATCCTTGAGAAACCATTACATCCTGAATATTGATAACGGTTTGAGCATTATGTAGCCATCCCACCATACTTCTCTTTAACCACGACCTATCTTTAGTAGCAACCTCGTATTGGAAGTTAGCAACACTAACGTTCGAATTCTTGTATTTATTTTTATGTTTGCCATTAAAACTGGAAAATCTCAACTCTGCAACCTTAGCATAAGAGCTTTAATCCCTAAGACTAGGATGCTTCACCATTGTAACCTTAACTCCATTCCCTACATTCTTCCTAACAGACGAAATTGCATAGCGTGCTAGATTAATTTGATTATATCATCCTTAATTGATTATAGTTTATGTTGTAATCTTTAATGAGGAAATTCTATTGTGAAAGATTGTGAGTTGGGTTGGCTAGAACCTAAGGAAGAATTCTAGTAAGTTTTTAATCTTTTACTTTGGAAAAAAGATTGTGGGTAGATATACATAGGATTGTATATTAGCTTTGACTCTTGCCCTTAAAAGAGTTAAGAGTGGAGAGAAAATCTCAAGAGTAATTCTTAGGGAGTGGATGTAGGCAAAGAAGCTGAACCACTATAAATTATATTTATACTTTAATTTTTTTCTTATTCTCTTGTCATCAACTTTTCTGTAATACATTCTGGAAAATTGCATTCTTAAAATTCTGTAAAGATCATTTCTAAAATATTCTTAGAAAATTTTCCATATACATTCTCTAGATAATTAAAGAGATTTCATACTAAGAAAAAGTCTCAAAATTTTATTTCTCATATTGCCTTGCATACTTAGATTTTTAATTAGAAAATCTATCAGAATTCTATACTTGCATTCATTTCTGTTACATTAGAAATTCTGCCAAAAAAGTTTAAAACGCCCAATTCACCGCTCCCCCCTCTTGAGTGTCTTTCGAGACCTATATTTGGTATTAGAACGGTTCTCTATTCCCTAAGGTATAACAACCTTGAGTGATCTTACAAATGGCTGAATCTAGTAGTTCTACTATTGCTACTCCATTCAAATAGGGACTTATGTCCATCATCCTCCAATGTTCAGTGGCGAAAACTATCCTTTCTAGAAGGCTATCATGAGGTATTTCATCCAATCTCAAGATATGGATTTTTGGGATATTATTAAAGATGGATATAAGCATTCACAAAAGAAATCTGTAGAAGAAGGTGCATCAGAAACTGTTATGGTTCCAAAAATAAAAAAAGAATTCACAGGAGCAGAAAAGAGAAAAGTTCAGCTAAATTCTAAAGCTATGAGTATACTTTTCTATTCATTTGCACACAAATGAATTCAATAGAGTTTTTGGATGTGATACAGCAAAAAAAATCTAAGATAAACTACAAGCTACTTATGAAGGTACAAATCAAGTGAAAGATACCAGACTTCATGTTCTCATGGTGGATTATATAGTATTCAAAATGAAATCAAAAGAGTCCATTTCTGAGGTAATTAACAGGTATGTCAAATTAACAAATGAAATTAAAGCTCTTGGTAAGAAAATTGATGAACATAATAAAATTGCTAAGCTTGTTAGAGATTTAACACCTAGATGGGAAGCAAAAGCATCATTTCTATTAGATAAAGATCTCAGTACTTTAAATTTTGATAATATTTGTGGATCTCTTAGTTTTCATGAACTTTACATTAAGTCTCAAGATGCAAAAAAAAGACAAAAAATTGAAAGCTATTACTCTCAAAGCAAAATTTGGAAGTGATTATTCTACAGGTGATGATGAGATGGCTTTAATTACCAAGAAGTTTAAAAAGCTATGCAGAAAAGGCAAAAATTCATACAGAAAGCAACATAAAAAATTCTCTCTTCAAGGTAGAAAATGCACCAAAATTTGCTAGAGATGTTGTTTGTATGAATGTAACAAACCTGGTCACATCAAATCAAAATGCCCAAACTTAAAAAGAAAGGAGAAGAGATTCAAAAAGAAAACAATGAATGCCACTTGGAGTGACAGCAAAGAATCAAGTACAAGCAAACTTGAATCTGAAAATTTTGATGATGTCGAGTTAATGGCTTCTAATCTAGTGGCTTCTAATTTAGCCACGGGAGCAAAAGTTTCATCAAAATCTATACCTTCTTCTTAATTGTAGCCTTAGGTCACTAATCTAGCTTTATTTCTAACAACGTTACCTTGTTCATTCAACTTATTTCTAAACACCCATTTTGTTCCAATGATAGAACAGTTTGAGGGCCTAGGCACCAAATCCCATACTTTATTTCTTTCAAACTGATTAAACTTTTCTTGCATTGTAAGAATCCAACTATCATCATTTTTAACATTATTAAAATTTTTAGGTTTAAGTTGAGAGACAAAGGCAACATTACCACAATATTCTCTTAATGCTCTTCTTGTCATCATTCTTTTAGATGGATCTATTAGCAAATCATCTTTAGGATGATACTTGTGGAATCTCCAGTCCTTAGGCAAATATGGTGTTTTCTAATTGAATTTTTGGCTCTTTTTCTAATTAATTTTTGGATCATTTTCTGCAATGTCTTGATGTTCTAGAATACTGTCATCTGGATCTGGTTGTTGATCTGATGATTTTTCTCTTTCATCAACATTTTGATTTTTGTTATTCCCAAACTCAAGACCTATTTCATCATCAGAACAAATCCTTTCTCCAAAAATTTCGTTAGAAAATTCAAATTTAACATTTATGGATTCTTTCACTTTATGTGTTCTTTTATTGAAAACTCTATATGCTTTAGAATTTAAAGAATAGCCTAAAAATATACCTTCATCAGATTTTGCATCACATTTAGCTAAATTACTTTTATCATTAAAAATGAAACACTTACAGCCAAACGGTTGAAAGTAGTTGATATTTGGTTTTCTTCGTTTTCATAATTCATATGGTGTCTTTTCTAACACTGTTCTGATCAAAATTCTATTTAGAATGTAGCACGTTATGTTGATTGCTTCAGCCCAAAAGTACTTTGGCAATTTGTTTTCATTCAGTATTGTTCTCGCCATTTCTTAAAGAGTTATGTTCTTCCTTTCAACAATGCCGTTCTGTTGTGGTGTTCATGGAGCAAAAAAGGTATGGCTTATACCAGAATTGTTGTAGAATTCTTCAAATTTTTGATTCTCAAATTCTCTTCCATGATCACTTCTAATGCTTATGATTTTGTATCCCTTCTCATTCTGAATTTTCTTACTCAATTTCTTAAATGCTTTATCCTTATGAGCAAGAAATATTACCCAAGTATATCTTGTGTAATCATCAACCACATTGAGCACATATGATTTTTCACTAATGCTTGAAAGATTTACTGGTCCAAATAAATCCATATGCAGAAGCTCTAATGGTTTCTTGGTAGAGATTTCATTTTTAGACTTATGTGAATTTATGATCTGCTTTCCAAGTTGGCACACCTTGCATACATAATCTTTATCAATCTTTATTTTTGATATTCTTTTAACCAAATCTTTTCTCACCAGCTTTTCTAATGCATAAAGGCTTACATGTCCCAATTTTCTATGCCACAAGATGGTTAGATCTCCTTTAGAAATTAGGCATTTAGCTTCACTTTTCTGGATATCTTCTATGCTGACCAAATAGATGTTTCCAGATCCTTGTCCTTTTAAAATATATTTTTTTTTGTTTCCACATCTTCCACTCTATAATGATCAACTTTAAAAATTACTCTTATCTTCTTGTCACAAAGTTGACTTATACTCAATAAGTTATATTTTAGACCTTTAACAAGAGAAACATCTTCAATTATTGAATTTGTCCTAATGGTACCAATACCAATAATTTTTCCTTTTCTGTTATCACCAAAATTGACAGAACCTCTTTCAAATTTTTTCAATTTAGAAAACTTAGTTCTGTCCCATGTCATATGTCTAGAGCAGCCACTATCCATATACCATTTTTCTATCTTGGCACTCTTTAGGCAAACTTGCAAAGGAATCAAGTGTTTTTAGGTACCTAACTTTTCTTGGGTCCTTCCTTATTAGTTGATACATTTGCAGAATTTTTAACAACCCGTTTATGTTTAGTAAAATTAGCATTCTTCTTATAATAACTATGCTTCAAAATATGTCCCTTTATACAGCAATAAAAACATATAGCAGAAGAGCTAATTACCATTTTATCATATGAGTATTTCTTATATCTTTTCTGCCTATAATTTCTATGATAATTTCTAGACGTACTTGCATTATTATTATGAGCAGATTTTGCATTTTGTTTTCCAATAGAATTTTCATTATGTACACAAATCCGTTTTCCTTTCACATTGTATTTTTCTTGTAGGGATATAATTTTACCTTCCAAATCCAAATATTCATTTCTTAGCTTGATTTCTGTTTCCTTTACACTTTCATGTTCCATACGCAATGCATCAAATTCTTTTACCATATCTATATGTGTCTTTTTAAGCATGCGATATTTATGATACAAATTTTCAAAGCATTCAAACATTTTTTTCATATTCATTGCCATTTTTATTTGAGTCAAAATCTGAATGAGAATTACTTACTTCAGAATCACTTTCATGCAATCTTTTTTCTTCAGCAATTTTCTGTTCTTCATTAGAATTTGAGTTTTGATTTTCATGATCAGAAATTGCCATTAACCCGATATCATCAGAATTTTCAGATTCAGGTTCGCTTGTGTTGAATTCTTCACTGTCACTCCATGTGGCCTTCATTGCTTTCTTTTTGAATCTTTTCTCCTTTCTTTTTAAGTTTGGATATTTTGATTTTATGTGACCAGGTTTGTTGCATTCATAACAAACAACATCTCTAACAGATTTTTCAGCAAATTTGGGTGCATTTTCTGCCTTATGATGAGAGAATTTCTGATGCTGCTTTCTGTATGATTTTTTTTTCTTTTCTATACAGCTTTTTGAACTTTTTTGTAATCAAGGCCATCTCATCATCACCTGTGGAATAATCACTTTCAAATTCTACCTTGAGAGCAATAGCTTTTAATTTTCTATCTTTTTCTTTTACTACATCTTGAGATTTAATGTAAAGTTTATGAGAAATAAGTGATTCACAAACATTATCAAAATTAAGAGTGCTAAGATCTTTATCTAAAAGAATTGAAGCTTTTGCTTCCCATCTAGGAGTAAGACCTCTAACAAGCTTAGATATTTTATTGCGTTCATCAAGTTTCTTACCAAGAGCCTTAATTTCATTAGTTAATTAGACATACCTATTAATTACCTCAGAAATGGAGTCTTTTGGCCCCATTTTGAATGCCTCATAATCTACACAAGAACATGAAGTCTGGTATCTTTCACTTGATTTGTACCTTCATAAATAGCTTGTAATTTATCCCATATTTCTTTTGTTGTATCACATCCAGAAACTGTATTGAATTCATTTGTGTGTAATGAGCAGAAAAGTATACTCATAGCTTTAAAATTTAGCTGTACTTTTATCTTTTTAGCTTTTGTGAATTCCTTTCTTGTTTTTGGAACCATAGTAGTTTCTGATACATGTTCTTCAGCAAATCTCTTTTATGGATGCTCATATCCATCTTCAATAATATCCCAGCAATTCATATCTTGAGATTGGATAAAATATCTCATGAAAACCTTCCAAAAAGGATAGTTTTCGCCACTGAATATTGGAGGACGATAGACAGAATGTCCCTCTTTGAATGGATTAGCAATAGTAGAACTAATAGATTTGGCCATTTGTAAGATCACTCAAGCTTGTTATACCTTAGGGAATAGAAAATCGCTCTGATACCAAATGTAGGTCCCAAAAGACACTCAAGAGGGAGGGTGAATTGGGTGTCTCAAATTTTTATGGCCAAATTTCTAATGTAATAGAAATGAATACAAGTGTGAATTTCTATTAAATTTTCTAATTGAAAATCTAAGTATGCAAGGCAATATGAGTGATAAAATTTTTACAAGTTTTTTTCTCAAAATGAAAACCCTTTACTTTTGTAGAAAATGTGCATGGTCAATCTTGTAAAAATAATTCTAAATTTTTCTTTACATAATTTTTAAAAATTAATTTTTCAAAATGTATAATAAAAAAGTGGATGGCAAAAGAATAAGCAAAAAATTAAAGTACGAACAAAATTTATAGTGGTTCGGCTTCTTTGCCTACATCCACTCCCTAATAATTACTCTTGAGATTTTTTCTCCACTCTTAACTCTTTTAAGGGCAAAAGTCAAAGCCAATATACAAATCTATGTATATCTACCCTCAAGCTTTTTTCCAAAATAAAAGATTAAAACACTTACTAGAATTCTTCCTTATATTTTAGCCAACCCAACTCACAATCTTTCACAATAGCATTTCCTCACTAAAGATTACAACAGAAACTATAATCAATTGAGGATGATATGTAAAGATGAAGTGCAAAGATGGAAAGTGAAATTAAAAAGATGCAAGCTTTCTCTTAAGAGTTAGAATTCTTTTCAAAATGATATCTAACATTCTAATGAATCCTACCACTTGTATTTATACTAAAAAACTTGATTTTAAGTGTAAAAACTCAAATATAGCAGTTTATGACCGTTGGAGGATAAAACAGATAATTCTGCTTTTAACTAGCCGTTATTTTATCTTGTAGTATCAGATAAATTTTTGATTAGAAATATGTTCAAATTTCTAATCCAATTTCTGATGACATAAAATTCTAAAGACCAAATTCTGAATCAATTTCTAACAGAACTAGTTTTGTCAAAGAACTTATTTTGACACTTATAAAATATTTTTTATACAATTTAAAACTTAGATAATGTATGAGTAATAATTTGATCCTCAAATTGATCTTTCAAATTTAATAACTTAAAATCATATATACTAAGGTCTTCTTCACTTGAGTTTTTTTGAAGTCTTTATAATCTTTATTTTTGGCATATACATCAGAATGATGTATAAAAATACCTGCAAAAATAAGCTTAATGTAGGGTTCGCAATAGAGTTTATAGAAGGTTTGATTATCATCAAAATCTGGATGTAGCCTTGGGTTAACAAAGGTTTTCGAGGGAAAGAAGGTGAAGTTTGTGATGAGAAAAATAAGGTTGATAGTTGAAGTTATTTATAATGATCGTATTCGCATGCAAATGTAAGTTAGGAATTGAAATTAAAAGGGAACTAATTAAGGCTATGTTTGCAATAGGTTCCATTCCCTCATGAAACTTAATTGATTAATTTCTATCCATTTGCTATACACAGACTATATGATTCCTTCCCTAAATTTAAAAATAAAAGAAGAAGAAGAAGAAGAAGAAGAAGAAGAAGAAGAAGGAGAAGAAGAAGAAGAAAAAAAGAAAAAAGAAAAAAGAATAATAAGAAGTCATGGATAGTAGTAAAGGATCCAAAATTTGATGATGATGTTGATAAAGGAAAACCGAGCATATAATAAATTCGAAAATTTTGGAGGGATTTTGAGACTCTTTTTTTGAGAAAATTATTTACTTCATCTGTTCCAAAATTATAGATCCAATTTTAAATTTTTAATAATTAATAAATTTGCATTCAATTTTTTTATATAATAATCAATGTAAAATTTCAAACAACACTGAACTTTGTATTACTCTATTATATATTTTCACCAAAATCAAAAAAGTCCCACATGAACACTTTTTTTAACAATTTTTTTCAGTTAAGAATGAGAAACAATAATAAATATTCATGATATAAATAAATGATATAATTGGTAAAATTTTAGTAATATGAAGTCTTGTAACAATAAAAATTAAAATTTCTTAAATTATGTGAAAATAGTAGTGGCTCTGCAAAAGAAATATCAATTTTCTTACTAATTAAAAATAATTATAAAATTTGTGTACATAATAAACAATATGTTTTTAACTTTACTGATAATTATAACATAATTTTTCAATATTATCTTTTTTTATTAGATAAGAAGTGATAATTCTGAATATATGAGAGTGAAACTAAAAGAGGTCCGATCAGGTAAAGGGTACCTACAAACACAAAAAAAGGCTTACCCATGATTGATAGGAGATTAGTACTCCAAATCTCAAATTAGAGAGAAACGAAAAGAGAGAAAGACTCAAAAACTGACAAAAAGTAGCTATAATTGAGTGGTAATCATAGCTATTCTAGTGATTTCAGAATTAGGTCCACTTGCAGTGCGACTAAGTCCGCTAGCAACAGGATAAAGCTCTCACCTAGATTGACTATTCATTTGATATCTGATGTAACATCTATATAGAGTAGTAATTCGATCGGACTTTGGTCCTGATTGATTTTGAGTCAAGTGTTTGATTCAGATCAGCTATTAAAAGTGATTTTGAAGCGGTTGCGTCTCATATATCAGGCACAAGATAGTGATAATAAGTCATGTACTATCAAGAAATTTAATTGTTTTTTATTTCTTTTATTTATGTTCTCTTTATCTATATTATACTGCAAATGCACATCACGGCTATATGATTAGTAAAACTATAAATGAAATTAAAAGAACCAAATTAATAAAATAATTGTGAAAATTGAATAAAAAAATATAATTTACATTTTTAAGCCTACTATTTTGAACTTTTTTTTATCTTTCATCTTATTTTTAATTTTTTCCCTTTTTCATCTTTTAAATTTCTTTTTTACATAGTTGATATTTGTATCATAAAAAATAAAAAAACATTTGAACTCATACAAAATAAAATAAAAAAGATTGGAACTTAGACAAAATGAACTAATTTAACTCCAAACTATATTTTGATTCTTTGTAACCAAAAAATTCATAATTAAATTTTATGGACGAAAAGATATTGATGGCCTGAGGCTAAAGAAGAAACTGCATCTAAACTCTAGACTACATATGTGTCATTTATGGCATTTTTGTTTTATACATATGACACTATATAAAATTATATAGTTATTAGTCAACATTTATATTTATCTAAATTAGGCACCGCAAATCAGACAATTAATATTGTATACCTAAAATTATATACGGCAAATGAATCGATTTGAGTCAGATTATAAAATTGGGTTAAAATTTTGTAAACTATAAATAAATTCAATTACGATTAAATAAATAATCACTAAATATATTAGATCATAAATGAATTGAATTTTATGATATTATTTTTATTTTTATAAAATTTTTCATTTAAAAATAAAAAAATTATGCATGTATAAATTAAAAAATATTTTATATTTATATTATATTAAAAAAAGTTATACAATTATAAAAAAGATAAACATAACACATTGAGTTATAATTCAAATGGGTGGAACTAAGTGGATTGATAATTGATATGTCATAAAATTTAACAGAGATGAGGGATCTCTATTTCACGAGAAGACGAGCTGAGAACAAGGGGTTGGTTCGGATTGGGCCATCGTGAAAGGAACCTACAAAACAACGCTTAGCTCGATTATCCCGGGCTTCAGTACTCTAACGCTCAAGTTAGCTGTCGAGATAGAAAATTATAGAGAGAGAGAGAGAGAGCAATTTACTTATGGAGAGAGAAAGAGTGTGTCCCTTCCCTAGAGGGGAACCCATTATTTATAGCGCTAGGGAGCTTGGGGCAGTGTGTGCAATAATTAATATCCTACTCTACAGCAAGTATGGCCTATTCTCTTAGGTAGCGGTGATTGATCAGTGGCGTGTATCACAAGATTTTACTTTGTCAGTGAGGCATCAAGTCCAATCGGACAACCTCGATCAACGTGTTTGCCTCCTTAGCTAGCGAGAGCTTAATGGGCCTTTTTTCTATGCTTCTTTCGGGGCCCTTGGGTCATTGGCTATGTTTTTTTGGGTGTTATCACTTATCCCCCTTGAATCAGTTTGATGAGACATCGAAGCTGTAGTCTAGCAGCTGGGTTTCCTATTCGACATTGCTTTGAAATTAATGGGGTATCATCCTTGAAGGATCGTATTTTAAAACATTGATGGATCATCAATCGTATTTAAAGAAACATTAGCCTTAAGAGGCTTATCAAAGACATCAATTGGGATGAGTTATCAATCAAAATTAAAGAATCATCAGCCTTGAGAGGGTAGGATTAAGGAGCCTTAAGAGGCTTATTAGAGACATCGATCGGGATTAAAGAATCATCAGCTTTAAGAGGCTAGAATTAAGGAGCCTTGAGAGGCTTATCAGAGACATCGATCAGGATGTGTCATCGATCAAAATTAAAGAATCATCTGCCTTGAGAGGCTTGTTAGAGACATCTATCGGGATGTATCATTGATCAAAATTAAAGAATCATCAACCTTGAGAGGCTGGGATTAAGGAGCTTTGAGAGGCTTATCAGAGACATCGATCAGAATATGTCATCGATTGGGATTAAAGAATCATCAGCCTTGAGAGGCTTACTAGAGACATCGATCGAGATGTGTCATAGATCGGGATTAAAGAATTATTAGCCTTGAGAGGCTGGGATTAAGAAGCCTTGAGAGGCTTATCAGAGACATCGATCGGGATGTATCATCGATTGGAATTAAAGAATCATTAGCTTTGAGAGGCTAGGATTTGTCCTACATAATACCTTCTTATAATCACAAATTTTATGCTTTGCTTTCTAACCTATTTAAGAGGCTTCATTCATTTTCTTTCTTGCTAATGGACATGGTGGTCAAAAGTTAAGAGCCATGGCTTTTTTGATATGCTCCTTGACTACTTTTTTTTATATCCGCTGTAAGAAAGAATTTTAAACGATAATGGTTCAAGGAAGGAGCAAAGTTACCTGATGGGTTCATTGCCTATCTCGTGTTTGCCTGGTGCATGCTTTCTGAGGGGTGTGACTGTGGCGAATGAAATTTTGATCACGCGTGACAATTGATTTATCCCTTTTTTATCTCATTCGGATCGGTCTTATGTGATCAATTAGTCATCTCGAAGTCATTTGTCAGGCGTCGTTTCATTTCTCCTAGCTTAATGGCAGTTGTTTTGTTTCTCTCATTTTGGCAGTTGATTTTCTCCTTTTGATGCTTTGGTTTCTAGACATGCATTAATGAGCCTCTGATGTGTGACATCTTCATTAATGCCTTTATGAGGAGTTTGGAGTTGCCTATAAAAAGGGTTTCTTTCCGTCTTCTTCCCACACTATCTCCTTCTATTTCCTCTTATAATTCCTGTTTTTGCTGCTTCTTCCTTTCATGTTTGTTGCTTCTTGGATATTGAGCTTGACTATGAGGCCTCCAAACTTTCTATGTGTTATCACCAATTTTACCATTTTAGGAAGATAAATGAAGAAAGACCCCCTTGTCTTGTCTGGATGTGGCTTGTGTTAGCAAGTCATGCAATCTGCTGCGCCCTAACAGTTCTTCTCTCTTAGCCCAGGGCTTTCACCTAATCATGATTGTGGATATGTATCTGTACTTTCCTCATCATTTGTCTCGATGCTGCCTTATAACCAGAGGGCTATAATAAGAGGTGGTCTTGTTGTGGAGGCAGTTGTCAAGGCGATGGCAAAGCTCTTGTCCTTTTTTCTCCCTATTGTTTCTTCTTTTTGTTTTTGCTCTTTTTGTAATTAGCCTTTTTCTGCTCTTCTTCTCTTTCTTTTTCTTTGGCCCTCTCTTTTCTTTCCTTTTGTTCTTTTTTTTGTGGAGAGAAATTAGAAGGCTTTAGTCGTACACCTTACCGGACAAGAACACTACCCGATCGATAAGGATACTATTTCTGTAATATCGTAGGAAGAATATTATTTGTGTACTTTGTACTTTTTGAATGAATATAATATCTTGAATGTTATGTATCTAGCCTTTCTCCTTTTTCATTATGCATTTTGTCATTTTGTGATGATCTTAAATAATAAAAGGGCATTGCTGAAACTGGTAAAGAAGCGATAACTCGCATTGAGATAGTGGCGATCGAATGGCACTTATCTTTAATAGAGGCATTATCATTTCGACCGGTTTGTTCTTTTTCGCAATTAATGCTAGGTCTTGCTCATCACTTACAAAGCGATCGAGACATATAGCCTTTTCAAGGTGCCTTTGCTACCAGTTAGTTGAACCGATCGGATGGCTATTATCTCTTCGGCTATCCTACCTTCTTTGGGTGATACTTTGGGCTGGATCGAAGGTAGTCTGTCGCTCCTTGGTTGGCCTTTTCGGTGGGTAGCTATATTAGCTTCTAATTTCTCCCATTTTCATAACTACTAATAGGTCTCGGTCATTCTGTAATTGTCATATATGTCTTATACCTCTACGAATGAAATTAATTCTCTCTTTTTTTTTAGGCTATGGTTAGTTTTTGTTTTTCATATATTAGTATGTCGTGGGTGAGAGAAGTTTATGATGTTTTAAAAGCTATTCTCCATTTTATTGCTACCTTTTGATGTGTTACATAGGCACATAAGATTAATTTTCATCGATCTTATGATCGAGATACCAATGACTTTTATTGATCTTTTTGACTAGGATAATTTTTATTGATCTTTCGATCATTATAATGACTGCTCTTCCTCGATCTTTTGATCGGGATAATAACCATTTTTGTCGATCGTTCAGTCGGGATAATAACCATTTTTTGTCAATATTTAGATCGGGATAACAAGCACAATCCTGTCACCTTCGCATTATTTTTTTAGAAATGAGGCATGCTTTTAGAGCCTTCTTTACCTTGATCACTTTTCTTGTATGGCTCATTTGGGTTTTATTCTTCTTCTTTCTGGATTATCAGGAAGCGGGGTGCTTTCGTATCTTTTTCTCCTTTCTCTGGCTAGCATTTCTCCAATTGTCTTCATCCATAGGGTGCGATGCTGGTCACTACCTTTCTTTTAAGATCTTCCTTCTCCAATATGACTTTCTCTCCTCAGTATCCTTTGTACTGGCTGGGCTTATGGAAGGGGAGGTATTCCCAGTGAAGTCTTTTGGCTCTAGCATTGGACTCTACTTGATTCACCTAGAGATATAGGGGGGATTATTTCCATCTCCCCAAAATGTTTCCCGGTAGGCTACTTCGAAGAGTCTCATACACCCTTCACACATGATAGGAGCTTGAAAAGCTCATAAATATTGTGTGTTAATGTGTGGTTTTGTCTAGTATTGTGTTTATTATTTTGGTATTTATCTATATTTTGTTGCTTTTATGTGTTTTTTTTGTGTGTGTGTAGTTGTTTTATTTGTTTTATAGGAGAAGGGAATGATTTAAAGTTTAAAGGAGTTAAGTGGAGGAAAGAAATCCATATGAGCTACATTGAAGGTGTCGCGAGCGCGACAAGGGGGAGAGATCGCGACAGCATGAAGGGCGGAGAGCCAGGCCAGTCAAGCATAAGCGTGCCATGTCGTGAGGGCGACAAAGCAAGACTAGCTCGCGACAGCCATCGGAGCCAGCCAAGCAAAGGCGTGTCTTGTCGCGAGCACGACAGGAGTCGCGAGGTCGCGACAAAGTGCGGATGGGCAGTTAGAATTCTGAAGTGATGCAACTTTTCATGAACAAATACAACTTTTGCGAAAAGATATCTTGAAGGGACATAACTTTTAGAGAGATATATATATGCCAAGTGGACAGAATTTAAAAAAAAAGAATTTTTATGATTTGATTTTGTGATCCTAAGAACAATTAATTTTCTTTTAGTACTTTAGTTTTTATTTTCATGTTTTGAAGAGGAGACAAGAAGCAAGGAAGAATAATAAAACATAAGAACAAGAAGAAGGGGATCTCTCAACCATTTTCCCTTCACACAAACCCTTAGACAAGAAGCAAGGAAGAAGAAATCTTGTGTGAAGGGAAAAGGGTTGAGAGATCCCCTTCTTCTTGTTCTTATGTTTTATTATTCTTCCTTGTAATCTTTACATGAATATTATGTTTGCATTTGAATATATATGAACAAATTTCTATTTTCATTTACAATATTGATCTTTGATTGTAGTATTTTCTATTAAAAGTTTATTGGTATCATTATAAGTTAAGGAAGACGACCTTCAATGTGCAATTCCTTTTCTGAAAATTAACAAAATGGTTATAAATAAGAGAGTTAGCGAGAGCAACATCTTATTGAAAGTTAATAGAAAATTCATTATCGAAGCATAGTTAGAGAGATCACATGTGGAGATAATTGCTATAGGTTGGTAGATAATCTTAAAATGTGTAATTAAAATCCACTAGTTCATTAACGAGAGTTGAGAATTAGTACTTTAATTGCATGTCTTAGGCAATCTAATTCATGTCGAGAGAGTGGTTTAGAAATTTATTCCAACTTGGCTTACTAACAAGATTAAAAACTATAATTAAAATGATGGTATCAAATGCATGATTATTTAATTTCATAATATTTATTGTCTTCTTGATTATACTATCTAGGATTTAATTAATTTATGCAATAGAGTAGTTAGAATTAACTTCCATTTTTGAACATCGTAAACAAGATTAAAATTGAGTAGTAATAGTGAGTGATTGAAATCAACATTTCCTCGTGGGATCGATTTCTGAAGTACTATAATCAGTACACCGTATACTTGCGGTATTTAAGCTTTTAAAAAAAGTATATCAAGTTTTTGGCGCCGTTGCCGGGGAATTTGATTGATTTAATTTATTACATTATGAACCTTGATTTAAGATTTTGGATTACGATATTTAATTTGTTATTGTTTGTTGTGAATTTTCAGGATTTGACTGTTCATGCCGCGTACTAGGAGTTCGCAGGAAGAACTTGAACCGTTCAATCCGGAGATAGAGAGATTTCTATTGAGTAACCGCAAGTCAAATAAGAAGAAGAATCGGAGTAGAATGATTATTATGGCTGAAGAAGAAAATCCACCGCGTTTGATGGACTTTGCCACGCCAGCATTGAATGGTGCTCAACAAGGTGTGGTAAGACCTACGATAAATGCGAACCAGTTTGAAATTAAACCATCGCTTTTACAAATTATTCAAAACAGTATCCAATTCTATGGTTTGGCAAATGAGGATCCAAATGCTCATTTGGCAAATTTCTTAGAAATTTGTGATACTTTTAAGATTAACAAAGTTTCGGCGGATGCAATCAAGCTTAGGCTTTTCCCTTTTACATTAAAGGACAAGGCAAAAGCTTGGTTGAATTCCCTTACTAGGGGATCTATCACAACTTGGGACCAATTAGCCCAAGCCTTTTTGTCAAAATATTTTCCCCTAGCAAAAACTGCCAAAATTATAAAAGATATTACTACTTTTGTTCAACATGACTCTGAATCTTCGTATGAGGCATGGGAAAGGTTCAAAGAATTGCAGCGAAGTTGCCCACACCACAATTTGCCAAGGGAGTTGCTGATGCAAACATTCTATAATGGTGTGAATCCCACCACTCGAGGAACCATTGATGCGGCAGCGAGGGGATCTTTGATGAGGAAGACCACGGAGGCTGCATTTGAGTTATTGGAAGAAATGTCAATGAACAATTGCATGTGGCCAACCGAGAGAGCTAGGGATACAAATTTCTCAAATATAAGGGGAGTTCATGTAGTAGATTCAGTGGTAGCTTTGCAAGCTCAAATTGAGCAATTTACGCAAAAAATTAATAGCCTAGGTGTGGGTAGTAATCCAACTAGTGGGTGTAGTATATGCGGACAGTTAGGCCATGGAAGCGAAGGGTGTAATTTGGGTATGGCTAGTACAGATGAACAAGTTAGTTTCATCCAAGGACAAGGAAGAGGAAACCCATATTCAAACACTTACAACCCCGGTTGGAGAAACCACCCGAATTTTTCTTGGGACAATAGTAGTAACCAAAATAGGGCAGTGGGGTTTCAACAACCCCAAGATCGATTTGGAGCGTTGGAGGTTAAAATGGATAGATTTTTGGAGGGCATCAATATGAAGTTTAATGCTCAAGAGGAGGCCCAGAAGAGGATGGAAACTAAGTTTGATCAAATAACCAAGAATCAAGCTTCCTCCATTCATAATTTGGAAGTTCAATTGGGGCAAATTGCCAAGGCTCTTTCGTCGCGAGTACCAGGGAATTTACCAAGCAACACGAAGGACAACCCAAGAGAACATTTAAAAGCCATAAAAAGTAGTTAAGAAGAGAATAAAAAGTATAGGTTGGCAAATTTCGGATTTGCGAGGAATTAGTCCTAATGTTGTCATGCATAGGATTAATTTGTTAGATGATTGTCAACCTAGAGCAGATAGGCAAAGGAGACTTAATCCAAACATGAAAGAAGTAGTTAAGAAAGAGATCATCAAATTGTTAGATGCTGGGATTATCTATCCAATTTCGGATAGTTCTTGGGTGAGCCCAATACATTGTGTACCTAAGAAAGGAGGTATGACAGTAGTTAGGAATGAGAATGGAGAATTGATTCCTACTAGAACTACCACGGGTTGGAGGGTTTGTATTGATTATAGGAAGTTAAATTTAGCTACTAGGAAGGATCATTTTCCTTTACCCTTCATTGATCAAATGTTAGAAAGGGTAGCTGGTCATTCTCATTACTGCTTTTTGGATGGGTATTCGGGCTATTTTCAGGTTTTTATATACCCTAGTGACCAAGAGAAGACTACTTTTACTTGTCCATATGGCACTTTCGCCTATAGACGAATGCCATTTGGGTTATGCAATGCACCTGCAACTTTTCAAAGGTGCATGACCTCTATCTTTGGGGATATGATTGAGCACATCATGGAAGTTTTCATGGATGATTTTTCAGTCTATGGAGATTCATTTGAGATATGTTTAAATAATTTAGATAGAGTGTTGGCTAGGTGTGAGGAAACTAACTTAGTGTTAAATTGGGAGAAGTGTCACTTTATGGTTGAAGAGGGAATAGTTCTTGGCCATAAGATTTCTAGTAGGGGCATTGAAGTGGATAGAGCCAAGGTTGAACTCATAGAGAAATTACCCCCTCCCACTACACTTAAGGGCATAAGATCATTCTTAGGACATGCTGGTTTCTATAGAAGATTCATTAAGGACTTTTCACTTATAGCTAAGCCTTTAACTAATTTATTGGTTAAGGAAGTACCTTTTGAATTTTCTGATGATTGTATGCATGCTTTTAATTCTTTAAAGAAGGCCCTTACAACTGCACCTATTATCACTACTCCTAATTGGGAGTTACCTTTTGAGATTATGTGCGATGCAAGTGACTTAGCGGTTGGTTGTGTGTTAGGTCAAAGGATTGGTAAAAATTTGCATGTAATCTACTATGCTAGTCATACTTTGTCACCTCCTCAAGTGAATTATACAACTACTGAAAAAGAAATGTTGGCTGTTGTCTATGTATGTGATAAATTTAGGTCTTATTTGTTAGGATCTAAAGTTATAATTTATACGGATCATGCAGCTTTGAGATATTTGTTTGCTAAGAAAGATGCTAAACCTAGGTTAATTCGTTGGGTCCTTTTATTGCAAGAATTTGATATAGAAATTAAAGATAAGAAAGGCTCTGAAAATTTAGTAGCTGATCACTTATCTAGGTTAGAAAATGCTGAAGGACCATTAGGGGATAGTCATGAAATCAATGAATCTTTTTCGGATGAATCTCTTATGTCAATAAATTATAAGCATGTGCCTTAGTTTGCAGATTTTGCTAACTTTCTTGCTGCAGGAATCATACCCTATGGCTTGACATGGCAACAGAAAAAGAAATTTTTTAGTGATGTGAAAAACTATCTTTGGGAGGAGCCCTACTTATTTAGGATTAGTGGGGATGGTATCATAAGAAGATGTGTGAGTGAGGAAGAAACGGTGGATATTTTAGGTCATTGTCATTCATCATTGTATTCGGGCCATAATGGTGGAGCAAAAACTGCTTCTAGGATTTTAGAGTGCGGATTTTATTGGCCTACTCTTTTTAATGATGCTAGGATTTTTGTAGCTAAATGTGATAAGTGTCAAAGGGCAGGAAACCTAGGGAAGAGAGATGAAATGCCTTTGAATAATATTTTAGAGGTTGAACTTTTTGATGTGTGGGAAATAGACTTTATGGGTCCATTTCCTATATCTTTTGGGAAATCATACATATTGGTTGGGGTAGACTATGTCTCCAAATGGGTTGAAGCTGAAGCTTTAGCAACCAATGATTCAAAAATGGTGCTCTCATTTTTGAAGAAACTCTTTTCACGGTTTGGAGTGCCAAGGGCTATCATAAGTGATGGAGGTACGCATTTCATCAATCGTTCTTTTGCATCATTATTGAATAAGTATGGTGTTCACCATAGAGTAGCTACTCCATACCACCCACAAACTAGCGGTCAAGTCGAAGTGTCCAATAGAGAACTTAAATGGATTTTAGAAAAAACTGTTTCTAATTCCAGAAAAGATTGGGCACATAAGCTTGATGATGCATTGTGGGCATATAGGACTGCTTTCAAAGCACCTATTGGAATGACTCCATATAGGTTAGTATATAGAAAAAGCATGTCATCTTCCTGTTGAGTTAGAGCATAGGGCATATTGGGCTATTAAGACCTTAAATTATGACATGCAAGATGCTGGGTTAAAAAGATGTTTGCAATTAAATGAACTTGATGAATTACGTCTTTCTGCTTATGAAAATGCACGATTATACAAGGAAAGGTCTAAAAAGTGGCATGATGCTCATATCAAATATAAAAGTTTTAAGACTGGGGATAAGGTTTTACTTTTCAATTCTCACTTAAAATTATTTCCTGGAAAATTGAGGTCTAGATGGAGTGGATCTTTTGAAGTTACTCAAGTTTTCGACCATGGATATCTAGAACTAAAAAATAACAAAGGCAACTTGTTTAAAGTTAATGGGCATCGCTGTAAAATATAGTTTGATGGAGCATTTGAGAGTAAAGAGGTATCTTTTATCTCTTTAGAATTGGCTTAGTGTTATTCATTTATTTTTTTTACTTTTTATTGTTTTTAAGTAAATAATTTTATTTTTCTTTGATTATTACCTTATTTAGAATACTTTCATATTTTTATTTTTATTTTACAGGTGTTTATGTTTGCTTTATTTATGTTTTTTATATTTCCATATATATATATATATAATAAAAAATAAAAAATAAAAAAAATACAAAAATATTACATTTTTAAAATTTAAGTCATTAACATTTCATCATTGTCGCGAGCGCGACAAGGATGAGTGGGACGGATCACAAGACTCTGTCGCGAGCACGCCCTGTTCGCGAGCGCGACCATGTAATCTTGATTTGGGCAAATAGGCTCTGTCGCGAGCGTGACACCATCGCGAGCGCGACAACTGCTTTTGAGGATAAGGCATATACTCTCTGTCGCGAGCACGACTTGCTTCGCGAGCTCGCTAGTTCAAATACCGTGCCTTGTCGCGAGCACGACAATGTCGTGAGGTCACGACGGGACACGGGATTTGAATTTCTTAGGGTTTTAGCTGCCTTTTCACCTTCCCCTATATATAGTTAAAACCCTACGTAAACTATTCACCTTCTCCATTCAGCAGCTCTTGGGTTTTCACTTTCTCTCAAAATTTTGAGTTCTCTTCTCCTCTGTTCTTTCTCTTTTGCTTTTGTGGAGTGTTTTTGCTGGCTTTGGTGTTGTTTCTTCTTCTTCTACACTTTTTATTGTGATTTCAGCTTGGGTTTCTTTATTTTCCATCATGGTGCGCACAAAATCCATTGGATGCAAGGATAAGCAGCCAGTTGCCGAGCCAAGTTCTCCACCAACACCACCTATTGAGTATCTTCAGGCCAGGTTTGAGTGTCCCTTCCCTATCTACTCTGAAGACGAAGGAAAAAAGTTTAAGTTTTTTAACACCAAAACCTATGTAGGCATGTTGCATCTAGATACTGAATTGCTTAATGATTTAGGTTTGACTGCTCAATTTGATAAATATATCAAATACATGAAATGGAAGAAATTTTCTATCATGAATTTACCTATTAGGAGGGATTGGGCTGTAGAGTTTTTTGTCACATTGGCTTATGTTGATAATAAAAAGACTCACTTTAAATTTCGACACCAGGGTGCTGAGTTTACATTTGGTTTTGACGAACTTCATGTTTGGTTTGGTTTTCCATTGAATGGAACACGCTTTAATTCAAATTTATTTGATCACCGACCAATTTGGACAACACTAACTGGCTTGGCGGAATTCAATAACAAAAATGCCTCTAATAGACTTATTAAGGACAATGGCTTGTTTTTATTTCATAAGTATTTATGCCATGCTTTATTTGGACGCGTAGAAAGTACCAAAGTTCAATCCAAGGACTTGTTTATGCTTCATTTGTTACTATCACGTAAAACACCATGCTCCATAGATTTTATCTTTGACGGGTTATACCATGCATCAATTGCTAGAACTAAAACTGTAGGCATGTGCCATATGGTCACCAGTATCATTTTGGGGTGTTTAGGTGATTTAGGTAATTTTGTTTTGGCTGAAAATGAACATGTGACTTTAATGGATATCCGATATCTTCGTAACTCCCATGTTTTAGATCGACATGCTATGCCTCCGCAGTTTTTGTCGCGTTTTGTGCAGGAAATGAGATCTAATCATGCCAAAGGAAAAGGAAAAGCACCTGAAACATCTACTGCTGCTGAACCGGATGATTCCGATAAGGCTGATGATGAAGAAGAAGCTGCTATGGCGAGTGATTTTGGTATGGGTCGTGATGATCGGGATGAGCCCAGTGTCGGTGCTGCGCAAGAGGACAATGCTGGATTGCAGCGGGTCATGTCTCAGTTGGATGGGATTGAGGCTGCCAATCAAAGCATGGCAGCTCGGATGGATTCCCTTGAGACGACTGTCCAGTAACTGCACAAGAGTCATAAGAGCCTCAGCCGCAAGCTCCTTTCCTTCTTTCGCCACCATAATATTCCTTTCACACCTTCTCCAACGGGGTCCCCAAGTGGGACCAATGAGTAATGTTACCTTCTCCTATTTTTAATTCTTTTCTATGTTTTCGTGCTGTTTGTGTTGTGCTTGTCCGTGTTGTACGTATTGTTTTGTGGAGTCTTCCTTACACAATGAGGACATTGTGTCCTTTAAGTGTGGGAAAGCTAGTTGGTAGTATGCATATAGGATTAGTGTTAAATGTTTTATGTTTTATGTTTTATGTTGAGTTGTGTGATGGAGTTATTCTTTGTGAAATTTTTGCCTATTAACATATGTAATTAGTCTTTGCATAGTTAATTATGAGTTGATTTGATACATTTACTAACTTAGAATTAAGGGTCTTTAGTTTTAATATGATTATGTTTATATGGATAGGCATGTTTAGGTAAAGTACTTTGGTATATGGTTCTTTTAAGCCAAGTTTCTTTAAGCATGTTCTTTAGAATAGTGAGAATGCATAGAGTAGAGTTTTATCATAGCTATGGTGAGCTTTTGAGCCTTAACACATTAAAAACATTTTTTGTTGAGAGAATTCCTCTTGTATTCATTACTCTAGAACTTGTGTTGGATAATTTTTGAGATCACATTTAGTATGAGATGTGCATGAAAAATGATAAGGGCATTAGATTACACCATTTTGGCTTACTTTAAAAACTTACCTTCTTGACTTTAGGTAGCCATTTTGAGCCTAAACTATTTTATTCATGAGCTTATTTTTAGCCTTATGCCAATTTCTAACCAATTCAACTTTGAGCTTGACCCCTTATGTGGAAAATGTAGTTATGCTTTGATGAGTAGGATATAGTATTGATATATTTTAAGCATGAGTTTTTGAATATGTGTCTAATCCCTGAAATTTAAAGCCACCAGTACTTCCTTAGTTAGTAAAAATAAAAAAAAAAGAAACAAATATAGAAGAGAAGGAAGAAACAAACAATTACACTAGTTTGCTTTTAAAAGAAGGAAAACAAAAGTAAGGAAGGCAACTAGTTGAAGTTGAGTATCGGTGAAAACTAGTGGGAAGTGAAAAATTATTGTAAGGGGATATGGAAATTGAATTAGTATAATTGGAAATCATGCTTTAGTGCAATTTTTGCAATACAAAATCTTACTTGTTTGAGTATTTGCTATATTTTCCACATGAATGAGCTACTTAACCAAAATTTTCCTACCTTAACCTAAGCCAAGCTATAACCCTTTTAAGACCCTTTTGATTTTGTGCATTATTTTATGCTAGTGTTGGAGATTTTTATTTAATACAAGCTTATGGTATGTGGGGGTACAAGAGGAAATATGAGTTAAACACAATCCATTAAACACTTGAGTGACGTAAGGTAGAAATTACGAGAGAATAACTCTACATTTTGTATTACTTGCTAGGATAGAATACATGTTGTAAGAAATAAAGGTTTTTAAGAGCTTTATATCATTGTACTTTGCATTCTCTTGTTTATCTTATTTTGAGCATATGAGTATTAAACCTTATAGATCCAAGATTTTATTTTGGTATTTGTTGACATTGACTCATGATTAATATGTTAAAGAAACCTTGCGTGTGTTAATTTGTGAGAATTTTAAGAAGGACAACTCCATATTCCATGTTTTATGTTTAAATTAAATGTTTGAGCTTTGATGGTTTCTAGCATCTTGAGTTTTTGCTTGAGGACAAGCAAACGTTTAAGTGTGGGGAATTGATAGGAGCTTGAAAAGCTCATAAATATTGTGTGTTAATGTGTGATTTTGTCTAGTATTGTGTTTATTATTTTGGTATTTATCTATATTTTGTTGCTTTTATGTGTTTTTTTTGTGTGTGTAGTTGTTTTATTTGTTTTGTAGGAGAAGGGAATGATTTAAAGTTTAAAGGAGTTAAGTGGAGGAAAGAAATCCATATGAGCTACATTGAAGGTGTCGCGAGCGCGACAAGGGGGAGAGATCGCGACAGCATAAAGGGCGGAGAGCCAGGCCAGTCAAGCATAAGCGTGCCATGTCGCGAGGGCGACAAAGCAAGACTAGCTCACGACAGCCAGCGGAGCCAGCCAAGCAGAGGCGTGTCTTGTGGCGAGCGCGACAGGAGTCGCGAGGTCGCGACAAAGTGCGGATGGGCAGTTAGAATTCTGAAGTGATGCAACTTTTCATGAACAAATACAACTTTTGTGAAAAGATATATTGAAGGGACATAACTTTTAGAGAGATATATATATGCCAAGTGGACAGAATTTTAAAAAACAGAATTTTTATGATTTGATTTTGTGATCCTAAGAACAATTAATTTTCTTTTAGTACTTTAGTTTTTGTTTTCATGTTTTGAAGAGGAGACAAGAAGCAACACACTAGACCGAAAAGGGGATATTTCGCTTCCTTTTAGTCTTAGTGCTTGGTTTTTCGCTTTCTTTCAGTCTCAGAATATTTGCCCTTGCTTTTGTGGCTTTCTACTTAAGCTGGGGGACTTTTATAGAACTCATATATTTTTCTCTTCCTTCCAAGGCACTTCATGCTTGTCATTTGATGATTTCTCATGTAGTCTTAGGGCCTTTCATGGAAATTACACGTTGCTTGTTTGTAGTTTCGAAGACTTTCACGGAGACCTCGTGTTCTTGCTGTATGGTTGCAAATTCGTATGTTTCTTGTGAAATGTGTGGGTCAGACCTTTCTTCTCAGTCATCGCTTCTCAATGAAATTATCAAATGATATGTCATAAAATTTCACAGAGATGAGGGGTCTTTATTTCACAATAGATGAAAGGATAAGTTGAAAATGGGGGATTGGTTCTGATTAGGCTGCTATGAAAGGAACTTGAAAAGGGCATTTAGCCTGGTTGTCTTGGGCTTCAACACTCCGACGCTCAAGTTAGCTATTGGGATAGAAAATTAGAGAGAAAGAGAGAGCAATTTACTTATAGAGAGAAAAATAGTGTGTCTTTTCCTTAAAAGGGAACCCATTATTTATAGCGTTAGGAACTTGAGGCAGTGTGTGCAACAGTGTCCTACTCTACAGCAGGTATGGTCTATTCTTTTAGACAGCTATGATTGGTGTGTATCACAAGATTTTACTATATCAGTAAAGCGTCAAGTCCGATCGGATAGTCTCGATCAACGTGTTTGCCTTCTTAGCTAACAGAAGCTTAATAGGCCTTTTTTCTGGGCTTCTTCCAGGGCCTTGGGTTATTGGCTATATTTTTTTTGGGTGTTATCAGTTCTATATAAAAGGATTTTTGATGGAAATGATGAATTCAAAATATATGTGTGTGTGTGTGTATAATGTAGTTAGAATAAAAAGTGCTATTATTGGGGCTTTTTTTAATAATGTTAAAAAAATAATTATTTAGGGAAAGGGGGTGTGTCAGAAAATATTTGTATAGGTTGGGGTAGTTTTAGGAAAACACAAGCCTTTTCTGCATGATTAACTCGAAAAACGATGTGGGACCCACTTCTGAAGACATAGGAAGCAGTTGTAGCTTCAACGTGGTGAGTCGTACCTCCCTAAGCAGTCCATGTGTCGATGCTAGGTTGAAGACGCAGTCAACCCCTGCGTGGTCAACATCAGAGACTGGTCCCTCTCCTGAAGCTGCCATGTGTCACCTTCTGGTGGAAGATGCAGCTACCAACTGTGTTGTTAGCTGTCTCCCACATGGTCCACACTGTGCCATCAAATCACCTTGACCTGAGATAGGAGAACAAAAACATCCGACCCGTCTAGTTTTCACTTCATTTTTTTCACTCTCCTTCTCCTTCTTTCTTTTGCTCTTTCATTTTCATAGTTTCACCATTTCATCATAAAACTTCACTCTCATTCTATCTTTCATTCTTCTTCCATCTATTAAATCCTTCATATATATATATTGAAGAGCTGATCTCGAAATAATACTGGGTAAGCATAATTTATATACATTTTTTTAAATAAAATTATTAAATACTTAAAATAAATGTTAGTATGGGTTGTGCAGGTTTTTTGTTGATTATTTTGGAAATGAGAAAGAAAGAAAGGCAAGTTAACACTTTAATATACTATAAAAAAATTTATGTTCATATTTAAATTTGATATTAGCGTTATGTAAAATGTCGTAATACGTTGACATACAGAAATAAAATATATTTATATTATAATTTTATTGAATTTTAAAGAAATGAATGCATTATTATTTGTGAAATATGTATTCAATGTAAATCAAAATTTGTATTATTAATTGAAATATATGTTTAGTTATGGACGAAATACGGGTTAGGTTAAATTTATATAAATATTAAATTCATTAGTATAAATATTCATACATGTACTTAGCTTATAATATAATATTATTTGTGAAAATAATAATACAATTTGGAAAGTTGCATGTACGGGGACTAATTGAACTATGATAGTGTGTTAGAATATTTTATATTTTTGTGTCATATTTGAAAATTGTCATAATAAATGATAAAAATTATATTAAAAAAAGAGAATATGTTATAATAAAAAGAAAAAAATTTAAAAAATTTCGCAGTGTGTTTTACAATTATATGGTATATTTTTCGCGATTAAAATTTGATATATTATATAATTTATGTATTATGTGGTAAATATATTATTATTATGCGAAATTTGTTTGTTTTAAATTTACAGTAAATTTATAATAATAATTTTTTTTACTTGCACACATAACACTTACTGGGGTATTTGCACATAGATTACAAAAAATAGAACCTGTTAAAAGACGACAGTTTATTAATCCAAGAACATACGACGATGAGCTTTTGACTCTAAATGGCAAGCACCGAGCTGATGCGGTTTGGAATGGAGTTGTAAGAATTTTCTCAATGAAACATTAAATAATAAATAATTTTAAAATATACTATATATATTTATTTGTTAAATTTTATTATTTCAGGTTGAACACCAAGTCTTATTTGCACGTAAAGTTGGTGTTGATAGTCACTATAGGAACATTGACAAAAAGATCACACCTTACCTTCATTTATCAGGTTTCTATGGTGTGTCTCAGATCAGTAGTATGACTGTTAATGCTGACATGATGACTGCTCTTGTGGAGAGGTAGAGGCCAAAGACACATACTTTCCACCTTTCAGTTGGTGAAGCTACAATAACTCTGAAAGATATACAGGTACTCACTGAGTTGCCTGTGGAAGGATGTCCAGTTATAAGGCATTTAAGCCATGACTTTCCTAAGCTTTGCGGTCAGTTGTTGGGCATTGTTCCCCCTGTAGAAAAAATTAAAGGATTAAAATTAAGAATGTCATGGTTATTTGAAAATTTTAATCACTTACTGATCGATGCTACAGACTACCAAATACAATGCTTTGCCCGTGCTTGGATTTTGCATTGTATTGGTGGAATACTATGTCTTAGCCAGGTTAATAATTATGTTCATTTTATGTTCCTACCGCTATTGGAGAATTTAGCTGAAATCGGTGATTCTAGCTAGGGATCAGCAGTTTTAGCATGGCTATAAAGGGAGTTATGCCGGACGACCCGACCTAGTGCAAATAGACTTGGCGAATATCACAAGTTAATCCAAATGTAGGCATAGGAAAGACTCCCTAAATTTAGGCCAACTTTTATTCATAGAGTTATTCTAGATCAGGGCAGACCGTATGATGTTAGGTAAAATTAATTTATTATTTATAATTTTGAAATATTTTTAATTTTTTAAAAAAAATATGCCGACTAAGTTCATAATTTATTGTGTAACTGGTGGCGAGCCTGATTGGATTTAAGAAACAATAAAAATAAAAATGTTAACAACTTCCAAGAGGCATTGGACTTGCAACGCTATGACCAGGTTTATATTTATTTTAATTGAGTTAATACTTTTAAATTAAAAATAATTAATTTTTACAAATATTTTGGTGATTATTAAATTAAATTTGTAGATGGTGTGGGAATCGTATAAAACTGTGATACACTTGTTGCCACAATATTATACTAGTGGACATACAAGCTAGAGATTTGTAGTACCACTAATATGTTTTAATATTATTGAGTGGCACCAACCCAATAGGTGTATGAGACAATTTGGCATGGATCAGCCGATTCATAGCCCTCCACAAAAAAAATGATGAGGTGCATTCTATTGACTTGAGGTGTATTATGTTTTAAAGGTGCATTCTAATATGAGACAATTTATAGATTATCTTGTTGGTTTTCATAGAGGTGTATTATGTTTATAGAAGGAGAAGCAAGCAAAAGAAAGGGGAAGGAAACTCTTCATGGTTGAAGAAGAGGAAGCACAAACAAGGTATGGGAACTTAGGTTTTTATATGTGTATATATGTTATGATTTGTCATGAGAGAGATTTTGAATGTATCTCATGTGTTTATGGATGATTTTAAGTTTAAAAAGGGTTTAGAGTTAAAGGTATACAAGTTTTGGTTGAAAACATGAAAATCTGTTTTAAAGGTTAATTGACCAGTATGTGTATTTTTGCTCATATCTTGAGCTATAGTTGTTCAAATGATGAAATTTCAGTTGGTATGGAAACTATACTTGTATATCTTGATTTTGTTAGAAGAGACTGGAAGCTGATTTTCACTGCTTGATAGTGAAAATTGGTATTGAATCTGATTGTGTTGGTTAATGTATCTTTATGAACAGTCTGTGGTTTTTCTTAAATATCTAAAGATTTACAGGTCCTATTGAGGAGATTTTTAATGTTTTGGAAACTGGAAATATAGGCCTAAAACTTTGTAGAAGATGGTGTTTTCAGAAAAATCCGTTTGGGATGTTGAAAGTGAAATGAATTTATTGGATTTTTGAGCAATAAGCTTTGAGGCGGTTGCCCCGTCGCTTTATGTCGCGAGCGTGACATCAAGCGGTAGCTTTGTGTCGCGAGCGTGACTTATGCTGCGAGCGCGACATCAAAGAATGCTCATATAGGCCATTGTTGTCTGTCGTGAGCGCGATTAACACCGCGGCCGCGACATTCGTCGCGAGCGCGACAATATGCCGTTATTTTCTATTTTTGATACTTGTATTTTATGACTTCAATTGGGATTTAAAATTTGCCTAAGACCTCCTAAGCTTACAAATCATCCTAAATTACAAGTTTACGGTAAGGAATCCCTTTAATTGCAAGACTTGCTAATAACTAAAAGGTAAGTCTTATTACCCTGAAATAGAATATGCATGAGTTACTCCTCTGCAATGATAGTATATGATTATTCCTATACTATGAGATAACAATGTATGATATTACAGTGCTTGCATTTATTAATGCTATAATGAAATATGTTAATACAAGTTCACAAGATATGAAAGATGATTGACTTGTGCCTGCACTTAAAAACTTGGTTGTGGATAGATAGGCATGCCTATAGGGTTATAGTTGCAGCTGCTATAGTCTGACTCTTATGAGTCCCCAATTGTCTCTAAATGAGACCATAGTTCTGACCCAATGGGTCCATAGATTTAATACCTTCGGGTATTCATAGATTTGATACCTTAAGGTATCCACAGCACCCGTTATCCACTCCCATAGGAAATTTGAGCAGGCAAATTGATAAAATAAATGAAATGCATATACAGTTACAATTGTACATCATATGAACTTTGGTTTCTTTACCTTATCATTTAAATATGCCAATTATGTTACACTATTATTGTTTGTTTGAGTGATAACCACTCTAAGTGGTTATCAATATATTAGTTGTTCCCCACTAAGCTTTATAGCTTAGCACGGGCGTTTATCCGTGTAGGGTTGCAGGGTAGAACTGTTGTCCAGGGGCAAAGCCAGCAATCTCCCAAGCCAACATCAAATTAGAAGGAATATTTTGATGTATGAGATCGATATTTTTGCATCTCTTTTGATTAGATAAATATAAATTTGTACTTAAAGGCATGTAAATATTAAGTTATGTAAAGAATAACCAATAACATGTGATAGTATAGCTCCAACTTGACATCATTGATATAGTATGAATGTATGTATGCTCATATATGCATCGGTAACAGATAACTCACATGATTATTAGGGTTAATGAATGTAATTAGTATCAGTAATCAGGATTATCTAGTATAGTCATTACATTGGGGTTCTGGCCTTCATCTCCTACTATTATGAGTTGTTGGCTCATTGATGGAAATTCCCTTATTCCTCCTTTTTTTGAAGTCTTCAGCCATGAAATCCGTTTCATGACTTCTTTCATGAGTTTTGGGCATTTTTTCCTTTTTCAAAGTTTGGACTATGCTTTTAGTGAAATCACTAAGAATGGCGCGTATATCCCTGATGGTAATAGGGGTATCTTCCGGTTGCTGTACGACTATATTGTTGAATTCTGGAAAGAGGTTGCCCCTAATAGGAGATCTGGGAGACCCCTCTCTCCTTTCTGAGGGCCTGGATCTGCCCTAACTGTGGTGATTGTACTCTCTCGGAGTTTCATGTTTATTAGATCTTGAACCTGCCATTTTCTCTCAACGAAAGCACCAAATGATAAAGCAGATTTTGGCTTTACCTGTAAGAAGGAGAACTGGCAGTTGAAGATCCGATTGGATGGAAGGATCAGATGGAAGAACCTACAAAATGGAGTGTCCGATCGGACCCGGGCGTTAGCACTCCGAAGCTTAAGTTAATAGCTTTTAGAGAAAGAGTGCTTAGAGCGAGAGAGTCTCGGATGTTTAATACCTGGAGCCATCGTATTTTGGGCTATTTATAAGAGTTATTTGGAGGGGTACTCAAGTACCTTGGGGGGTGATAATTGGTAGTTGGAGCAGGTGGGTGGCAATGTGACAAGGAGCAGGTGGAGAGTATGGGCACCGACTTGTGTCAATGGATTGACAGGACGTGTTATCCCATCAGTCCAATTGAACATCAAGCCTTCTTATTTTGTCTTCCAGCTCACGCTTTGCCTTTTTTGTTATTGGGCTTGGGCCCTGCCAAATTTTGTTGGGCCACCATGATTGGGCCTTTGAGAATATATTTTCCATAGTTATCAATAAAAAATTGAAAAAATATACAATAATTTTAGATATGCAAATGGTGATTAGTTGACTTTTTGTTCAATTTTTTTAATATCTTGGTGGATGTTACAATTATTTTAAATTGAATTTATGAAAACAAAAACAGAATGTGTATTTCAATTTTATCAATTCTATCTAAATTAGATGGCCTAATGAAAGTTATCCGAACAATACAGAAATTCGAAGTCAAATTTTATAAATAAAAAATCTAACATTAAAAACGTTAGAATTTAGTAGCCCTAAAATGTGTTTTTTCTTCGATATATAAGAGATGAATATATACATTATACATATGCTATATATGCAAATTAGTTATTTATAAATAGATTATATAATTCGTCAAAATCTGATCGGAGAAAAAAGAAAAATCCATTTAGCCAATTAGTCTCTACCAAGTATTTGTAAACAGAAATCAATGAATAAAGAATTATTTTGATTGAAAGGTTCAAATCAAAAATAATAATAATATAATTTTTTAATTTTTTTAATGACCCTCGCTAGGATAGTTTTAAGGGTGATATTAATTATTAAAGGATAGTGATTCCATTGATTTTTTTTATTGCATATTATAGTGGTACGATTTTGATGAATTTTCAATTACATACGTACATCTGCTTGGAATATTGTATGGATTTTATAGACCTAATGGATATCATATGTAATGACTACACTAGATAATCCTAATTACTGTTACTAATTACTTTTATCTATACAATTATCTTTGTTAGTTCATTATGAATCATCAGTTATCTATGCATATATGTGCGTGCACACACCATCATACTATATTATTCATGCCACATTGAGAGTCATACTATCTGATATTACATACATAGCTTTAATATTTACATGCCTTTACATATGAATTTATCTTCAACTACCAAAAAGACACAATTAAGTTACATACTTCAGTGCACTCTTCCTAAATTGATGCTGGCTGATAAGATTGTGGACCTTGTCCCTGACCAAACTTCCTACCCTGCGGACCTACACGGATGAACACCCGTGCTAAGCTATAAAGCTTAGTGGGGAACAACTAATATTTGCACATGAATATTATTCACAAGTATGCAATTATAAAGTATAGGCACAACATATTAGAAGATTGATTAAATCAATGGACCATTTAACATAAATCATCAACTGTATACATATTCCATTTATCTTATTCATTTGCCTGCTCAATTTCCTGTGGGAGTGGATAACGGGTACTGTGGATACCAAAGGCATCAAATCTGTGAATACCCGAAGGTATTAAATCTGTGGACCCTTTGGGTCAAAACTATGGTCTCATATAGAGACAACTGTGGACTCATGAGAGTCAGACTATAGCAGCTGCAACTATAACCCTATAGGCATGCCTATCTATCCACGACCAAGTCTTTAAGTGCAGGCTTAATTCAATTACTTTTCATATTTTGTGAAATTGTATTAACATATACAACTATAGCATTAATGAATGCAAGATATTTCTCTATCATATATTGCTATTCCATAATATAAAATCAATCATATAGTAAAGAAGTATCATATGCAACATCTCGTTTAAGGTGATGGAACTTACCTTATAATTGAATAATAAACTCTTGAACTTTGAAAGGGTTTTCTCGCTATACATTACAACTTATGATGACTTAGGCACGTTTAAAGCTCAATTAGAGTCATAAAATACAAATATTAAAAATAGAAAACAAAGGCTTATTGTCGCGGTCGCGACGATTGTCGCGCTCGCGGTAATAATCGCGCTCGCGACAGACAGCGATGGCTTTGAATCACTCTTTCGAGTCGCGCTCGCGACAGACGGCAATGGCCTATATGAGCATTTCTTGATGTCGCGCTCGCGGCATAAGTCGCGCTCGCGACACAAGGCTTCCGTTTAATGTCGCGCTCGCGATATAAAACGACGGGGCAACCGCCTTAAAGTGATTATTGTTCAAAAATCCTGTAAATTAATGTATAAACTCAGATTGCATCTCAATTTCGACATACCAAACGGATTTTTCAGAAAACACTATCTTCTACAAAGTTTTAGGTTTACATTTCTAGTTTCCAAAACATCAAAAATCATTTCAATAGGACTTGTAAATCTTGAGATATTACATAAAAACCACAGGCTGTTCATAAGGGCATATTTTCAATCACAATCAGAAATCAATCCCGATTTTCACTATCATGCAGTGAGAATCAGGTTTTGGTCTCTTCTAACAAAATCAAGGTTTACAAGTCTAGTTTCCATACAAATTGGAATTTCATCATTTGAATAACTATAGCTCAAGATATGAGCAAAAGTATACAGACTGGTCAAGTGATCCTTAAGACAGTTTTCATATTTTCAACTCAAACATGCATTTTATCAACTATAATCCATCTTCAAGCTTATAATCATCCACAAAATACAGGAGAGAGACACTCCAGACCTCTCTCATGACAAATCACAAGACTTTACACACAAAGAAAACCCTAAGTTCCCATACCTTGTTTGAGCTTTCTCTTCTTCAACCTTGAAGAGTTTCCTTCCCCTTGCCTTTGCTTGGCTCTACTTCTATAAACATAAGACAATTATATGAAACACTAACAAACTAATCCATGAATCACACATATGAAAGCTTAAGATTATTACC
This sequence comes from Excoecaria agallocha, assembly GCA_037975025.1. Classification (NCBI taxonomy): domain Eukaryota; kingdom Viridiplantae; phylum Streptophyta; class Magnoliopsida; order Malpighiales; family Euphorbiaceae; genus Excoecaria; species Excoecaria agallocha. Next base: position 52,013,144 of record CM075812.1, read on the forward strand.
TTAAGCCCAAAACCAAGAAATTATTTCTCTTTTCTTACCCTAATTCAAAGAAAACTCTAGAGAGAAAGAGGATAAGAGAGAGGAGAGTTGGAGAAGATGAAAATGGAGATGGAGACCCTGAAGATGGCCGGCTCTCTCTCTCCAAAATATCTCTCTTTCCAATTCTCTAATTGGTCCAAATGTCCCTCACAATAATTCTTTTGAAATTTGGTCCCTCAACTTCTTTTATTTCTATTCTTACCCCAATTCTTTTACTTTAATTTTTCAAGTAAGTCCCTCCACATGTATTTACACTTATTTAAACATGGATAACAATAATTAATTAATGATAATTTTTCTAGGGTACATGGAGGGGTATTACATCATATGTGTAGAATATAATGCTAGATCCAGCTGTATTGAGTGTCCAGCTGTAATTGGTCATGTGTTTCACGTTTATGTTGATGTGGCATAAATGGTTACCAGCTCTACTCTTAACCCTCAGCTCCAACTCTCAGCTCTTGTATATATATGTGTGTTGTTCTATTTTTTTGGTTTTTAAGATGAATAAATAAAGTTTCAGCATTATTCATTTCTCTCAAGATATGTTATTGGAGGTTTTTCTTCATGGTATCAGAGCAGGTTGAAGTTTCTTTCATTGAGCACCTGCGGATAGCTTTTTGATCACTTCTGCACGCCTGCACACATCACTTCTACTTCCTTGCATGCCCACACATCAATCTGCATTGTCATTTGCGCACCCGTGCATAGTGCATCTGTCTCCTTACGCGGCCACGTATTTGGTTTCTATATTTCTTGCGCAGCTGTGTGTTGTTATATTAATTGTTCATTGCAATGATGGAAGTTCCAAGAGATACAGCTTCGCAAACTGGAGTTGGTTCAGAAGCAAGATGCATCAATGATGGAGATGCAATGTATTTGCAGAATTCAGATCATCCAGGGATGATCTTAGTTACTACACCAATAAGACATATGTTCAATCTAGTTCTGCGATAGATCTGTGGAAAGAATTAGAGGAGAGATTTGGTGAGTGTAATGGTCCACTTTTATATCAGATCAAATGAGACATATGTTCAATCTCTCAAGGACATATGTCAGTAACGAAGTATTTTACAAAATTTAAAAACTTTGGGATGAGGTGTGTTGTTTGGCTCCTATTTCGAAGTGTAGCCATGGTGCATCAAAACAAATGGCAGATCTGGAGTCTAATGACAAACTAATGCAGTTTCTCATGGGATTGGATGATGTATATGATGCCATAAGAAACCAGATTCTTGTTCTGGATCCACTGCCCAACGTTAATAAAGCTTATTTAATGGTTTTACATGTTGAAAAGTATAGAGAAATGCATATGAGTTTTACAGAAGGTACAGAAACTGCACTTATGATCAAGTCATAGATGAATCAAAGGGGAACGATTGTTTTTAAGGAGAATAAGAAAAAACAGCTGAATAAAGATGATTTGTATTGTGTTTTTTGCAACATGAAGAGACACACGAAGGATAAGTGTTTTAAAATTCACCGATATCCTGATTGGTTTAAAGGTGCATGGGAGAAGAAGTTTGGAGACAAAGGAAAGATTACTGTTAATATGGCTGAGTCACCTCTTGAATGTTCAGGAGATACTAACATCAACTGGAAAGAGGACATGGCTAGCATGATACAACAAGGAATACAAAGTTTTTTGAAAGAGAAAGGAAATGGTGACAGGAGTGCAGTTAACTTTGTGCATTTTGAAGATTTTACAAGTAATACGTTGCATTTTGGTTTCACTTCTCTTGATTCTATTGTACATGGTTCTTGGATAATTGATACAGGTGCTTTTAATCATATGTGCACTCAATTACATCTTTTTTCACAACCAAAGCTTGTTGAAAAGTGCACACCTGTTCACTTACCTGATGGCCGAATTAATTTTGTGAGTCATATAGGAGATGTGAAGTTAAACGACAGACTAGTTTTAACTTTCTCCTTGTACATTCCTTCTTTCAAATACAAACTCATGTTGGTACATAAGCTTACCCTTACTGCTCAAATAAAATTCACATTCCTTGAAAATTTTTGTGTTTTATAGGACTGTGTGAATGATCAGATTCTAGCAATGGGAAAGGTTGTAGCTAGACTGTACATATTGGATCGTAACTCTTTTGATCAGGATGTTATTTTTTCTATTTCTCAGCAGCTTTCTCCATCTCGTAATAAACTAGCTTATTGTTTTCAAGCTAGTGTTTCTGTTTTGTGGCATCAACGATTGGGCCATCCTTCTTCTGTTGTATCCAAACATTTAGCATCTCAATCCAATAATATAGAGTTTTTTTGATTCTATACAACCCTGTGATTTTTGTCATGAGTCTAGGCAAACTCGGTTCACATTTCTAGTTAGTACAATTAGTTCCACAGTTTGTTTTGAGTTTTTACACATGGATTTGTGGGGTCCATATAGATAGTCTTCTCTTAATGGAGCACATTATTTTTTGACCATAGTTGATGACTTTAGTAGAAGCACGTGGACTTATTTGTTGAAACATAAAAGCCAAACTTCTTCAGTCATACATAATTTTATTCACTTAATACAAACACAATTTTAACTTCTTGTTAAAGTCATTAGAACTAATAATGGAACTGAATTCACAAATTTAGATTGCGAGTGTTTGTTTTCCCGTTTGGGTATTATCCATCATACCACTTATGTCTATACTTCTCAATAAAATGGAATTATAGAGAGAAAACACTGACACTTGTTACAAATCACTAGAGCTATCATGTTTCAGTCTTGTTTACCAAGACATTTTTTAGGGAAAGCTGTTTTGACAGCGACATACATCATTAATAGACCTCCTTCTTCTATTCTCAATTGGCAATCTCTTTTTGAGATTTTGTTTCATCGTAAACCAAATTATCAGTCTATGAAAACTTTTGGTTGTTTGTGTTATGCCATAAATACTTTACCTCATAAAGACAAGTTAGATCCACGTGCTATCAAGTCAGTTTTCCTTGGTTATCCGTTTGGTAAAAAAGTCTATAAGTTGTATGATCTCCACACTCACAAGGTTTTTACATCTCGAGATGTTATTTTTCCCTTTCAAAGGTATTTCACAAATAAGTTCTCCTTCTCCTCCATTACCTGTGTCAATTATTGATTCTCCTGACCAAACTCCTTTGTCATCATCTAGTCTTATTCCTTCTTTGATACCTCTTCCTATTTTTACACCTTCTTCTTCTTCCTCTTCTACATGTATTTCATCACTAGATTTGCACTTTGTTCCTAGTGTCCCTGTTCTACAAAGTTTGAGGCACAAAAAAACCATCTTGGTTAAATGATTTTGTTTCTAATGTTGTACAGTTCACTGCTTCTACTCAACATGCTACTCCTTTAAAGAAATCATCTCTTCATACTCCACACACTTTTCCTTTTATTATTTCTCACATCTTACTCCTCATTACATGTCATTTTTAGTAAATGTTTCAAATATCAGAGACATGTACTTTTAATCAAGCTAGAAATGATCCGAATTGGGTGAAGGCTATGCAGGATGAGTTGTAGGCTTTTGAAGCAAATAAAACGTGGGATCTTGTTGAGTTACCTCCCGAAAAAAAACCAATTGGCTCTAAATGGGTTTTTAAACTCAAGTTTAATCCGGATGGTAGTGTGCAATGGTATAAAGCATGTTTAGTTGACAAAGGCTACAACCAAGTTTAAGGTGTTGATTACACTGAGAGTTTTTCCCCTGTAGCCAAGATGGTAACCGTTCGAGTTTTACTTGCGGTTATTATAGCTCTGCAGTGGCCACTGCACCAGTTATATATCAACAATACATTCCTTTATGGTTACATAGATGAGGAGTTATGCATGTTACCTCTTGATGGTTATACTACAGCTGCTTTTCATCAATTATGTAGACTTCAGAGATCACTTTATGGTTTGAAGCAGGCTTCTAGATAATGGAATCATGAACTTACGACTCATTTACAGCTTGTTGGGTTTATTCAGTCTCTTCATGACCCTTGTTTATTTGTTAAACATTTGGCAGCTAGTTTTGTTGTTTTTGTTGTTTATGTGGATGATGTACTTATTACTGGTCCAATAGAAGCTGCCATTCAAGAGGTGAAGGAGTTTTTACACCGGTAATTTTACTCGTCCAAATATTGCTTATGCCACCCAGCAACTTAGTCAATTTGTGAATCAACCTACTGAGCAGCATTGGTCAGCAGCTGTCCATGTTATTCGATACTTAAAATCTTCTCCTTCTAAAAGATTATTTTGTCCTACTTCCAATGATTTTTTGCTTCGTGGTTTTTGTGATGCTGATTGGGTTGCGTGTCCTTTTAGTCGTCGTTCACTTACTGGTTATTGTATCTTTTTAGGAGATGCTCTTATTTCATGGTGAACTAAGAAGCAAACCACTGTCTCACGTTCTTCAGCTGAGGCTAAGTATCGTTGTTTATCTTCTACAGTTTGTGAGTACAGTGGATTCACTATCTGTTAATAAATCTTCAGTTGCAAGTCCCTCTTCCTATTCCTCTTTACTGTGACAACCAAGCTGCTCTCCATATTACTGCTAATCCTGTGTTTCATTAATACACTAAACACTTGGAGATTGATTGTCATTTGGTTTGGGACAAGTATAAGTAGGGCTTTGTTTATCCTTGTTATATTACTTCCAAGCAACAACCTGCTGATCTCTTTACTAAAGTGTTGCCCACTTCCTCATTTGTTCATCTCTTATCCAAGTTGGGCTTGTGCGATTGGCATCAAGCTCCACCGTGAAGGGGGATGTAGAATATATAGCTGGATCCAGTTGTATTGACTGTCCAGCTGTAATTGGTCATGTGTTTCACATTTATGCTGATGTGGCATAAATGGTTACCAGCTCTACTCTCAGCTCTTGTATATATATATGTGTGTGTGTTGTTCTGTTTTTTTTTTGTTTTTAAGATGAATAAATAAAGTTTCAGCATTATTCATTTCTCTCAAGATCTGTTATTGGAGGTTTTTCTTCAATATGCCTTATGCATGGATAAGGATTTTCCCTTAATCGAAATTTGCAAACTATACCACTGACTTTTGATTATAACCATTAATCTTATGGAGCTTACTTGTAGTAGCATTCACCATGAACGACTACATTTACAACATCAGTAAGCTAAAGTTGGCAAAAATAGTGATTCATTCAACCTAATGTTATACAACAAATATAAATGAGAATAGTTGCTCCCACCTCTTTATATTTTTCTTGAAACTTTTTTTATGCTTCATTTGTCATGTGGTTGCATATCATTTATTATTATTATTATTATTATTATTATTATTATTATTATTATTATTATTATTATTATTATTATTATTATTATTATTATTATTTAGTTTAGTGAAGACAGGAGACATTCCAAGTAGGGGTGTACATGAATATGAATTTTTCTAGACAGAATCGAAATACTGAATAAAAAATTCAGAACCAAATTTTATTGTTGATTTTTTTGACTAGAATCGAACCGAATTGTACCGTTGACTTTATTTGGAACAAATCTAGATATTTTATTTAAAATCGGATCGAAAACTATATTGAATAATACCAAACTATCATGGAACCGAATTTTACCGCAAGAACCAATATTTATTAATTATTATATATAACTATTATTTATAATTTCTATTCTATATGTACTATATAAATTTAACTTTATAATTATTTGCATTATATATTTTAACAAATTAAGATAATAATTAGTTAATAAATTAAATTAAATATTTTAATTATTAATAAAATAAATTTAATATTTATAATTATTATTGTATCTATATGAATATGAATATGTAACTAAAAAAATTTGTATTTAATTTAATTTACCTTAATTTTATAGTTATTATACATAATAAAATTTTAGTTGTATATTTAAAAATGATAAAAGATAAAAAAATTAAAATTTTTTAGAGTGAATTAAAAATTAAATTTAAAATTTTTTAGAAGGAAATATTTTATTTATTTTGATTTTTTTGGAAAGAATTAAAAATTGATTTAAGTAATTAATAATTTTTAAAATATTAAAAATTAAATTATTTAAAGTAAAAAAATAAAAAAGAATACTAGGTTTATATCAGCCCTTTTCCCTTCTGTTATTTTTTTTTCGATTCTGCCACATTCTACCTCTTATCTGACTCTCTGTCTTTCACTACCTTGCTCCATCTCTTATCACCGCGCTCCGCCTTTGGCTGTTGCCATCAGCCTCTCGCCACTATGCCTTTTCTGCTCTCCTTGGTGGCTAGTGCATCTTTTCCATTTGTCATTGCCAAATTTTAAGCTAGTTAACTTAAATTTTATACTTTGTCTTAAATTTTAATAGTATTTATTCAGATATTTTAATTGTATTTGTATTTATTATTGTGCGAATTTATTTTGTAAATTTTTAAAAATATTAAATTATCCGAAATACCGAATTAAATTGTACTGTATTGTTTAATACCAAAAGAACCGAAGTACTGAACCAAACTGTACCGAGTTTTTATAAGAACTATCCCAAATTTTTAAGATAATAATAATACTTAATTTTTAAAATATCCAAAATTTTAAGACAATACGAAGATTTGTAAATATCCGGATTGTACCGTACTATGTACACCCCTAATTCCAAGTTATCACATAACTTACAATTGATTGTTTATAAGTTATCGAATTTTATTGATATTCTAATTATAGTTGATACAAAATAATTTACATTTAATGTTTTATCCAACGTTATTTATATTTATTAGCATTTATCATAATGTCACTGTATCCTAGTTATAAACTTCCATAAATATTTGAACATATATATACTGTTTTGATTAATATACAAATTAGATAGTGAATGCTATTTAGAAATTCGTTTTTCATTTATATTTATATATTAATATCGATAATATTTTCTCTAAAAAAAGTTATATATTAACATCAATTATAAAGTTATGACATTTTCTTCACACGAAGATATTTTAATATATAATCACTTTAATTCATTTGTTTGGCCATAAGTTTAATAAAGATAATGCAACAAATACTATATCGAACAATTTATACAATGGAAGATTGAAAGTACATATATATAAAGAAAGGAAAAGATCATTACAAGTTACAACACAATGAAAATATATTAAGCTTAATTTTAACTCTTATTTTATTTATTTGTTCATTATTGATAAATTAGAAATTTTCATAGTAGAGGAAAAGAATCCCGTGTAGAAAAAAGTGAGAGGCTGATGCATTTTGGATCCTAGTTTCGATCAGACTAAAGCATATAAGCCTTACAAAAAGTGCTTGTTTAGCTGTATCGGGCGTTAGTACTCCGTTGCTTAAGTTAGAACTTGGGAGAAAAGCTTTTGGAGAGAGAATATGGATAAAACTAGAGAGAGTATGTGTTTATGGAATGAACCTGTTATTTATAGAGCTTAAGGAAACTAAATAGTGTTCTTGAATAGTTGGCCTACTCTGAAGCAGGTATGGCCTATGGTAGAGGTAATACTGATTTGATAGAAGTGTGTGTCAGACAGACTTATCGTAGTAGGGATAGGTCACGTCCAATCGAACGACTTTGTTTTCTGTATTTTAGCTAACCGATTTGGAGAGGCATCCTTGGGCCTGCTAGTGATGGGCCTACAATTTTGATTTTTTAAATTATTATCATTTATCCCCCTTTTAAGCAGTTTGATCATTCTTAAGAAAGATCGAAGGTTGGGATTTTCAATATTTCCATTTGACCATTTTTTTTATCAATGATGAAGTTCCTAGTTTTTGAGACTGGAATTCGGTTACATCAATCATCGATCGGGAAGGTGAGACATTAGTAGAAGGACTGGGATTGTAAGTACATTGAGCATTAACCAAAAGAATAAACACCAGTCCGGAGACTGAAATTTTGATAACTTCAATCAGAATATATGTCGATCGAGAAAATGGGGCTCCAGTCGAAAGACTGGGATTTCTATTACTTCGATTGGGATGTACATCAATTGAGAAAATTGGACATCGATTAAAAGACTGAAATTTTAATTATTTCAATCGAGATGTACATTGATTGGGAAAATTGAACATTAGTCAAAAGACTGAAATTTTAATTACTTCGATCGGAATTTACATTGATCGAAAAAATTGAACGTCAGTCAAAAGATTGAAAGTTTAATTACTTCGATCGAAATGTACATCGATTGAGAAAATTGAACGTCATTCTTGCAAATAATTTTTATAAACTATTTTTCAAAGTTTGTTTTCCTAACTTGTTCATTTGACGCTTTTTCGATTGCTTTTATTATTCAAAGTCGCGTGGTCTTTTCCTGGCTTAGGCTTGTGGAGTTCAACCATTTTGCTTTCCTGTTACATTTTTTTTAATTTCTACAAGTTAACTATATTTATTACGAAATGGAGGTTAAAGTTACATAAAGACGTTTTCGCTCGTTGTTGGCTTTTGCTTATCCGCTCGTTTAGACAATAGGTATTTGGATCGTTGCTTCTTTCCTCACATCACTTTGAAAACACCGCTTTGGAAAATGGTGCATCTTTAAATTTTGTTACTTCATCTTTCACGTCTTTTTTTCCTGCATTAAATTGTATGACCTCGTGGTTTTCCACAATTAGATTCCTAGAAATGGAAATTACTATAAAAGGGGGTGTTTTTCCTTCTTTTTCTAAAAGTTTTTTTCTTTTTCCTGAAGCTTTTTTTGAAACTTCTTTCCATGAAACCACCTGATTGCTCCTTAATTTTCCCTTTTCCTTTCTATTTTAGGAAGATGAATTGTAAGGCCTCAAAGTATACCCTAATAAGATCAGTATGTAGTGGAGAAAGAGGTTGAAAAATTTTCAGTGTAAAAGAATTGTTAATAATGTAATAGGGATATAATCGATATTAATGTAAAAGTGAAAGCCAATTTCATAAATTGTCACTTTAGGGGGGTAAATGTGCATTTTTATTAAAGAAGTGGGAATAATATATTAAAATGAATTAGTATAGTGTGTGAAGGGAAATTAGACTATCTAGAGGGATCAAAGTACAAATTATTATAGGGTGACAAGTGAGCCAATTAGGTAAGAGCATATGTCTCCTCTAGAAGAGTGAAGAGAAAGCAAGGAAGAAAAGGAAAAATCTGCCCTTTTAGTGAGTGGGTTGGCAACCTTAGGGCCAAAAACCATTTCCAGCAATTTTTGGTCTCCTTACCACTCTTTTGCTTATAATTTTACTTAGAAGGGAGCTTGCTTATATTGGTTAATTTAAGGTAAGTTCTTATGGGATTCTTAGTTCAAGTTTGGTTCTTTAATTGTTTCAAACATAAAGAGTTTGGATTATGGATGGGATTTGGATATTGATATGTGTTTATGACATGTTTTAGTTGGAGAATCTAGCAAGGGTAAAGAGAAGGAAGGTGAAGGAACCCAAAGAAAGGGTTAGAGCTTGCCAAGAGGTTTGGGAGTTTTCATTTCCTTGTTATGTGTATTATTTGATTTAAGTTGATTCATGTGCTATAATTGTTATGTTATTAATGATATAACTAGATAATGATGTTGTTATTGCATGAAAATGATAATTGTGTATGAAAAGTGATTTAGTGAAAATTCTGCCCTAAGGTTCACTTAAACTTGATAATTGTGCATGAAAATGATAATTGTGTATGAAAAATGATAATTGTGTATGAAAAGTGATTTAGTGATAATTGTGTATGAAAAGTGATTTAGTATAAAGGGTATAACTTTTTCTGTAGAAGCCCAAATTAAGTGAATCAAGTTAGAAATGAAAGATAACACATATATATACAACTTTGTGGAAGAAATGGAAACTTAATTCTGCCCTTAAAGTCCCCTAAATACGGCTTAAATTGGAGTGATGTCTACTGCCCTATCATCTAGAGCATTTTGTATGATTTTAGTAATATTTTGAGATTTAGAATTCAGAATTGGATTATTTTTAATGTTTTAGAAACTAGAAACATACAGGAACAATTTTGTAGAAGAACACTTTTTCTAAAAATATCGTTTAATATGCCTAAATTGACATGTAAGTTAGATATTTAAAGCAGTCGGCAGGATTTCATGAGCAGGGTGATAAGCCCTCTATCGTGCTCACGACAAAACACGCCCACCTCCATCAAAAAACACCTTATTTGATGCCATTGTGATATTTAAGTGTTCCAAATATTATCACAACCCTTAGGAACACTTTTGAGCCTAATGAGGCCACATTAAGTATGAAATTAAAAGAAGAGATACATATATGATCTTTAAGTGTATAATAATGCAATGTGATGAATATGATTAATGATATATTGGTATTACATGTTACATGAAGTGGTAACTCTATCCAAAAATGTAAATTTAAATGAAGTTAATTATGTATCATATAGGGATATCATTTCTGTGTCTTATTATGTATAAATCCTATGACCTTGAATGTATCGAAGATGATAATTTTAAGTGATCAAAGACTTATTGAGCCTGAAATTTAGATAGTTGTGGATAGATAGGCATGCCTATAAGGGGATAATGATTGCAGCTACTAGTGTTGACATCGAAAGGTGTCCAGTGTTTTGATACCTATTGTTATTTAGTGATCCGAGACTAATATGTCTCTATTGTTTGATACTGCTCACTAGTATCTAGTGTTGTATACCCGGTATCCACCATCAGTGAAAATTCAGGCAATGAAAGTAATTTAAATTATTGCATGAATATTAGTGAATGATTAATAGTGTAAATATTTTAATGTCTTATGATAATTACTATATCATATTAATTAATTGTGTTTGCATCTTCAACAAAAAGTCCATTGCATTGCTTTACTCTCTACTGGATTATCGTTCAGCATGGGTGTTTTCCTGTGTAGGTATACAGGAGTAGACCTGAGGTGTCAGTTTTCAAGACAACATCTATGGGCCACTAGGAGGAAGGCGAGTGAAGACCAATTTTGGTAGTTTAGTCACTTTTGTAATATGTAAAGAATGTGTAATACCTATAATGAACTGCTTGTAAACATGTTTTAATTATGTTAATGTATATGTATATGTGTATTTGTGCAAGTTATTAAATCAAACCATATGTAAATAAAAAAAAGGTAACTAGAGTAAGCATTACACGAATGAATAGCTAGGTTTTTTCCTAGCAAAATATGACTTGCGACAGTAGATCATATAACCTCCAATCTTCACTGCTGCTTCCTTCTCTTAGTCCTGGACTTTCTTGGAGCTATAGTGGAGAATTCAAGTCTATAATTTTTTTCTCCATTTTTCTGATGGTATCCTAATGGAAGGGGGTTTGCTTCAAATGAGAGGTGGTCTTGTTGTAGCGAGGCTATGAATTTTTCACTATTTTGCTTTTTTTTTAATGCAAAGGCTCTGTATCCAATGTACTCTATATTCTGTAAAAGTTTAATGAACTTCATCTTTCGTACAATTTTTGTAGTGCAATTTTCTTACCTTGCTATTCTCTTATTTACTCTTCTATCTATCTTATGACATACTGCTATAAACTAAAAGTGAGAAAAGAAATATTTATAATTGAGTGGCATTTCAACTTATCTTGTGAAGATGTTGTTTGTAGATTTGTTCCGATCGGTTTAGTTTTGCTGAAGCCCATGCATTTTGTCCTTTATTGTTAGAGGCAACCTTATTTTGATCAGCACCTATGGATCAAATTTGGTGTTTTTGTTGATGACTTTCTGTGTTTGCTCAGATGTCTGATCATTGCTTTTTCAATCTGTTGCCTTTTTTATTGCGTCTCTTGGAAAATATCATTAATTGAATGCCCTTTGCATCCAATCATATTTCATCCTTCCAACCTTACTTTATTTCTTTATGTTTGCTGAAAGGAGAAGGTGGTGAGGCAGAAGTGTTAGCATTCATATTTTGAATTGCCAGAATGTATGGAGGTAGTTTCCTATTTTTCTCGTGTCTTTTTTACAAGAGAACTGTAAAGGTTTGCACTTTAATGCATAATATTGAGGGAGGGAAATGTTTCATCCTCTTGCAATATTAGTGCAGACAATTTCGTCTTCCTTCAATATTAGGTATATTTTCTCCAAGCCCTCCTATGAAATTACTTTGGCGAAAATCCCAATTCCAATCGGCTCCATCTCTATGGGCAAAAATCCTTTTAAGATGACCTTTCGGTCCTAATACTTAGATCATGAGGTTAATTGCTTTTCTCCGAGTGCTAGCTCGAGATGTTCGTGGGAGGAAACAACGTTCCCTCATCTAATCCATCTAGAGACAAGGAGAGGGGCGGTCGTTTCATCTCTCTTAGTATCTTTTTCAGTAGGTTACTTCTGGGAATCTACTACATTTGTTGTGCAGTGTCTCGAAAGGAAGATGTTTTGCTTCCTTTCGGACCCAGTACATAATTTTTTGCTTTCTTTCAATCCCAGATTTTGTTTTCACCATCCGTTGTTCTCCTATGTAATCTCGGAGGCTTTTATAGTGTTCTTATTTGTCAACATTCTCTCTATGGTTGTGAATCCATATTCCTTCCAACAACATGGAGGTTGGATGTTTTTACTCAGCCATCGACTCTCAACGAAAGCACCAAATGATAAATTAGAAATTTTCATAGTAGAGGAAGAGAATCCTATGCAGGAAAAAATGAGAGGCTGATGCATTCTGGAGGGCTAGTTCCAATCAAACTAAAGCCTATAAGCCCTGTAAAAGGTGCTTGCCCGGTTGTATCAATTATTAGCACTCCGATACTTAAATAAGCAACTTGAGGGAAAGCTCTTAAAGAGAGAATACTGATAAAACTACAGAGAGAGAGTATATGTTTATGAAATGAATAAGCTATTTATAGAGTTTGAGAAAGCTGAATCGTGTTCTTGAATAGTTGGCCTATTCTGAAGTAGGTATAGTCTATGGTAGAGGTAATGGGAATTTGACAAAAACGTGTGTCGAACAACCTTGTTGTAGTAGGGACAAGTCATGTCTGATCAGATGATCTTTTTTTTCGTGTTTTAGCTAACTGGCTTGGAGAGGCATCCATGGGCCTGTTAGTGATGGACCTCTAGTGATGATTTTTTAGAGTATTATCAATTACTTTATTAATTTTTTTAGGCTATCACCTCTTGGTATTCGGTCTGACATTTTTCTAAATTTAAAGGATTGGTTAATTTAAAGTTGGACACAATTGATTTTATAATCAAAGACGATTTTTCCAACAACGTGTACTCTTGTACTATTATTTTCTTAATCTTTTCAAATTTTAACTGTTTGATTTTTTAATTTTAATTTTTATTTATATTGAGAAATTAGTTTGATGATGATATAGTAGTGAGGTGTAGGCCGTGGACACATAAAAAAGAAATGATATAGAATAAGAAAAAAATAATTAAGTATAATAGAAACTATTGGACAAAGTCATTGGCATCCAAGAACAACCATAAAATTAAGTGTTGATTTTCTGTGCAATAAATATTGAAACCACTAAATTATTTTATTTTACCATGTAGATTAAATTTTATTTTTTAAAATATATACAATATTAATGTTGCATATAGTATATTTCTTTTATCTTATTATTGAAATTAGTTTTTATAGTTTTTTTTCTTAAATAAATAAAAAGATAATTATTTATTTCGTATATAAAAGAATTCTAAATTTTGATTTATTTTAAACTAATATAAATTATATATTGTTGTTCAAAATAATAATTTTTTATAATTAAAATATTAATGTAGTTCTCTGCAACTCATGTGCCGCGGTTCTACAGCTAGCTGCATTATAACAGGACAAGACAAAAACATGGATAAGCTGTCAAATACACTGAATTTCCATTTGTTTTCCCTCCTTAAGTTTAGACGTATATTGACCGTTCGTTATATATGACTTGGAGTCAAGCATAAAATTGATATCCAATTCCGCAAAATCCGGCGATAATATTGGACGTTTAACACTTTATAAAGGACAAATCCGAAATCTGCGAACTGGATTCAGACACTGGTTGCCAAAATCTTGGAAATTCCCAGCCTATTCCATATCTCTTCCATTCACAAATATAATATTACATAAAAAAAAACATATATATTATCATTAATGGTAATTTAACAATACCCATTAGCCAATTTTTAATAATTTAAAAAATATATATAGATCAGTTAACCATTAATCAATAGTTAACTATCGATTTTTAAAAATAAAAACCGTTAATCTATATTTTCGATTCAATTAATCTAAATATTGATTCGGTTTCAGATCGATTTTTTTGTTTACAAAAAATTCGGTTTTTTTTTTTCACCCCTAATCATTTATCAGGTATTCTATCAATTATTAGCTAGCATAAATTGTTAACTAAACCCCTATAAATCTATTTCGAGGAAAAAAAAAAAAAAGAAACCGCTTTAAATCTATAACTGAATACATGCATGATCATTCATCTGTATGTCAATGTTAATGTTTCTTATTATTGTTATTTGCATATGCTTTGGTTTAGTTATATAGTAGTTAAATTGATTTACTTCAATTCAATTGTATTATTATTTATTTACGTTGTATTTATAATTTTATATTTTAGTTTATGCTAATTTTTTAATGGAATTTAGGATTCAAATCTCTTTAATAATAACTATTCGAAGGAAAAATTAAATAACAGAAAAAGGAAGTAAGAGAACAATTAATCTCTTTTTGATTAAGTTTCGTAGCTAAGCAAAGAAAAGAAAGATTTTGTCTTCTTTTAATTTTTCTAAATAGATTTTGTCTTTCATATAAGAATTGATTTTTCACATAGTTGTCGTCAAAAGTGACCAATCCAATTCATGATTAGTAGCTAACAAATTTAGTACCATCTCGTTTAATGTTCGGCACAAACTGATAGTGAATAATAATTACTAATAGCTATATTTTATTTGATAAAAATTAAATAGCAGTTACAGTACACATATATATTCTTTTATATAATATTATATGTGTATATACACATACTTGAGACGCTGTTGTTCTTATTATTATTATTATTATTATTGCTGCTGCTGTTGCTGCTGATATAATTTATAAAACAGTGTTGATGTAAAGAATTAAGAAATTTATAATTAATAAAAAAAGTATTGTAATTTAAGTAAAAAGGGACATTTTTTCTAATAATGTATTTTTAATAATTATTTACAATTTTGGTATGTGTCAGAAACTATTTATGAAATTGAAATTTTTTCTGAAACCACTGTACTGTATAGCGATTTTAGACGTGAAATCTACAGGCAAAATCTGAAAATTCTTTCTGAAACCGTTATACAGTACAACAGTTTCAGAGTGTAATGTGCAACGGTTTCAGGATTTTGTCTCCCAATTATTAAATTAATAAAATTTTAATATAATATAATTTATTTTTTAATTTAATTTTTAAAATTAATTAAATTTAATAATTTAATTTTAATTATATAATTTAATATTGAATTTAATTTAATAAATATATATTTCCTTTTGTTTTTCAAATTGACATATCACGCATAAAATTTAATTTGGATTTTGGACTACGGCCAGCTTGTTATTCTTTTAGGTAGTGTTTGTTAACCTTGGAAAGGTTGGAATGGAAAGAAAATAAAATCATTCCAATTTTTTCGACATTTCCAAGCATTTATTAAAAAAAATGGGTCCCACAAAAATTGTTTTTTTAACTACCTATATCTTGATATTTCAAGATATGCATATATTGACATTGGGTCAAGATATGCATATCTTGATCTTTCAAGATAAAAAATAACTAAAAAATTAAATAAATTTTATTTTTAATTCATCCCAAAAAATTTAACAAACGATTGGAAAAAAAATTTCTGAATGCTTTTCAGTGTTATCTTGACTATTCCATATCTTGGTTCGGAAAGTATTCCAGTTTTATCTGAAAATTTCTTATCTGGGTCGATTTAACAAACGCTACCTTAAGGGTTGAAGTCATTTTTTGACGCCAATTTTTCAAACGGGTTAGAAAATGCCAGGAGACTTTTTTTGGATTTTGCAATTAAAATTTTAAAAAATTGAAAAAATGCCATTAATTTTTACAAATACCAATTATATAATACCATGTATCACATATTTTAGGGATAAGATATATAAGTTCTATAACAAAAATTATCTATTTTTAAAAAATATAGTGGTAGAATATATCTTTTTTAAAACTTTAATAGAAAAAACAAAAAAGAAAACAATTTAATATCATTTTCTCATCGATTTAAAAAATATAGTTGAGAAAAATTGCCTTAACCCTTCTTCTAATATCTATTAGACAATAACTATACTCTGTATTTTATTAATTTACAACTCTGTGTACAGGTGGCTGCTGGAGTATCCTACTTTAGCTCCACTACTTCATATACATGTATTTATACTCTGTTCACTTAGTAATACAAGTAGAATCGTTTCTCTCACATGGTATCAGAGATTGAGTAACATTCAAACACAAAGAAACATGACTACCTCTGCACCTCCCTCAACCACAAGCCATCACTCTTTTTCCGTCAAACTCACCAGCAAGAATTATCTTGCTTGAAAAACTCAGTTTCTTCCATTGTTGAACTATCAAAGCCTTACTGGTTATATCGATGGATCTCTCCCATCTCTCCCTTTACAAATCACTGACCCAAATAAACCCACAGATATGATCTCTAATCCAGCCTATCTTGCTTGGTTTCAAAAAGATCAAATGTTGCTTTGCTGGCTGCTTTCTTCTCTTTCTGAGGAGGTTTTTTCTTATGTCACCGGCCTAACCTCATCAGCTGCTGTTTGGAGTGCCCTCGCCAATGCCTTTGGTGCTGTCTCCCACAACAAACAGCTACAATTGAACATTGAGTTACAAGAGCTCAAGAAAGGAGATCTCTCTGTCTCTACTTATCTTTAGCGTGCTAAATCCCTTGTTGATGAGTTGGCATCTGCTGGTCGTATCATACCACTGCTGAATTCAATGTCATTGTATATCAGAATATTGGTAGTGAGTATCATCCAATAATTACTGCATTAAATTTAAGACCTAAACTCGTTTCCTTTAATGAACTTCACAGCCACCTTTTGGCTCATGAGATTCTGATTAAAAGCCACCAAGAGCCACCCCTTGCTCATATTGCTCAACGTAGCTCTTCTCTTCTTACCTCCTTCGGACAACAGTCTGATCGCAATCAAAAGCGGAACAAAGGTCCTTGCCAGATTTGCAATCTTCGTAACCACACTGCTGACAAGTGTAGAAAACGCTTTGATGCAACCTTTTCCAATCCTCGCACTACAACAACCCCTTCACACCTTCCCCAAGCTCACTTTGCTCACCAACACCTACCATACCCAACGTCTCTTCCTCATGCTTGCTTTACTCACCAATACTCCCAAACTCAAAATGACATCATGCATCCCTGGGTAGTTGACTCCGGTGCTAATTATCACATGACCCCAGACCTGCAGTCTCTTCAACTTTCACAACCATACTCTAGCACGGATCAAATTCGTATTGGTAATGGACAAGGTTTGCCCATCTCTCATGTTGGCAAAGGTATTTTATCTCTTCCTTCGCATCATTTTAAACTTAATGAGCTTTATTGTGTGCCCACTTTAAATAAATACTTACTCTCTGTCTCTAAATTTACTCGTGATAATCATTGTTATATCGAGTTTTGGCCTAACTTCTTTCTTGTGAAAGATCAGGTGACCAATCAAATCCTCCTCAGGGGTCGGAGTGAAGGTGGTCTCTATGTCCTTCCACCAGAAAATGGCAAAGAGGCTCATGTTGCAACCTCATTTTCTTTTCAAAACTGGCATCGGAAGTTGGGTCATCCACACTCCAAGATTGTGTCCAAAATCATTCATGACAATAAATTAGATTTTGTTAATTCGTTTGTTTCTAGTGTGTGTTCAGCCTGTTATATGGGCAAATTATCTAGAAAGTCTCTTCCTCCTATTGTTCATACATCTAAGGCTCCTCTTGAACTTGTTTATTTTGATGTCTGGGGTCCCTCCCCCTATTCGTCCAATGTTGGTTTTCGTTATTTTCTCATTTTAGTTGATGATTTTTCTCGGTTTACATGGATTTTCTTTCTTAAAAATAAATCTAATGTATTCAATTGCTTCGTTAATTTTAAAACTTTCGCTAAAAAACAAATTTAATCTCCCACTTAAATCACTTCAATCCGATTGGAGAGGTGAATATCGATCCTTACGTTCTTTCCTTAAAAAACATGGCATTTTGCATCGCTTGGCTTGTCCACACACACATTAACAAAATGGTGTTGCCGAGAGAAAAATAAGACATATTATTGATACTGGATTAACACTTCTTGCTCATGCACACTTACCTTTCAAATACTGGAGTCATGCCTTTCAATATGCTGTGTTTACTATTAATCTAATGCCTACACCTGTTCTCCAATCTCATTCTCCTTACTTTAAACTCTATAATAAACATTTTGATTACAATTATTTACGTGTGTTTTGTTGTACTACTTATCCTCTTCTTCGTCCATATGATAACCATAAATTTTCCTTTCGAAGTCAGCCTTGTGTCAACTTAGGACTCTCTACCTCTCATTCCGGTACTCTTTGTCTAGATAAAAATTTTGGTCGCATTTATATTGTTAAGCATGTGGTTTTTGATGAGACTCAGTTTCCTTTTACAAGTGTCCCTCCACCAGCACCGTCGGCCTCTTTGCCATCTTCCTCATCTTGGTTGGACGTGTGGCAGACTCCTACTCCAACTCCACCAGGTTTGATTCCTCACTCTCATCCAACTTCCTCTTCTCTATCCTTATCTCGTATTTTATCATCATCCTCATCCTCCTCTGCTAATCCAAATTTAATTGACAGTAGCTCCAATAACAATTCTATTCCAAATCAACCTCCTCCCTTATCTCCTTCAACCACGCCACCCTTACCCAACCCTTATCCCACCAGCTCTCCTATCTTACCCTCACTTTCCATTACTTCTATCACCCCGTCCACTTCTAGAGTGGACTTGGTAGTTGACCTCACTACCTATTCTAAACCCACTCCTAAACCCAATCCACCTGCACCCCATAAAACCCATTCTATGACACTTAGGCCCAACCCCAAACCCAAGCCCAAACATCTCCTTCATGTCGCCAAAACCATATTATCTCAGTCCGATCCTTCTTTTCTTCAAAATGAACCTTCCACCTTTTCTAAAGTTAAAGCCCACTCCCATTGGCAGCATGCCATGATGGAAGAATATAAAGCACTCTTGTCAACCAATACCTGGAGCCTTGTCCCGTGTCCTTCTCATGCCAATATTGTTGGCAACAAATGGGTATACCGCATTAAGAGCCTTCCTGATGGCTCGATTGAGCGTTACAAAGCTCGGTTGGTTGCTAAGGGCTTCCATCAACAAGCTGACATAGACTATAAAGAGACTTTCAGTCCAGTTGTCAAGGCCACCACCATTCGCACTGTGCTTGCCTATGTTCTTACTCAAGGCTTGCCTATTAAGCAACTAGATGTCTCGAATGCTTTCTTACATGGTTTCTTGGATGTTCCTATTTACATGGATCAGCCATGTGGCTTTATTGACCCTCATCAACCTGACTGTGTTTGCAAATTACACAAGTCACTCTATGGGCTTAAGCAGGCCACTTAGGCGTGGTTCGACAAACTCAAGCATTTCCTCTGGAGTATCGGCTTTGTTACCTCTAAAATTGATAATTCTCTATTTATTTGTCGCACTCATGATACTTGCCTTTTTCTTCTTGTCTATGTAGATGATATCATTATTAAAGGCAGCTCGGTTCATGCCGTTGCTAGTGTTATCAGCAAGTTACAATCTGAATTTTCAGTCAAGGACCTTGGCAACCTATCTTATTTTCTGGGCATTAAAGCAGTTTGATCTCTTAAGGGCCTTTTCCTCACTCAGCACAAGTATTTGAGTGACCTTCTTGACTCTCATGGCTTTGGTAATGTTAAAGACTGCCTCACTCCTATTGCCACGTCTCCACCATTGCACAAGTCTGATGGTCTTGCTCTTCTCGATGGCAAACAATATAGACAAATCCTTGGGGCTCTACAATATACAACAACAACTCGGCCTGACATTTGTTTTGCTTTCAACAAGCTGTGCCAATACATGCACTCTCCTACTGAGACTCACTGGACGGCCTTAACGCGGTTGCTCCGCTATATTGCTCACACTGTCGACTTTGGCATTTTTCTTCGTTCTGACTCCACTCTTGCCTTGCAGTGCTTTTCTGACAGTGACTGGGGTGGGAATCAAGATGATCGCCATTCTACAAATGGCTTTGTTGTCTACCTTGGCAAGAATATTATCTCTTGGGTTGCAAAGAAACAACTGACAGTTGCACGCTCCTCTACTGAAAGCGAATACAAATCACTGGCCAATGGTACTGTTGAACTTATGTGGATTCAATCCTTACTGGGAGAGCTAGGCATTTCATCTCCAATTGCTACACTTTGGTGTGATAATATAGGAGCTATCTATCTGTCTCAGAATCCCATCTTTCATGCCAGGACAAAACACATTGAACTTGATTTTCATTTTGTCTGTGAAAGAGTTGCAAGTGGACAACTCCTTATTAAATTTTTAGCAACTGAAGATCAGATTGGAGATATATTTACCAAACCTCTGCCTTCTCCTCTATTTTTATTCTTGCGCAATTAGCTATGTCTGCAATCTCAATCAGCATTGGTTTGATGGGGCTATTAGACAATAACTATACTCTGTATTTTATTATTTTACAACTCTGTGTACAAGTGGCTGCTGGAGTATCCTACTTCAGCTCCACTACTTCATATACATGTATTTATACTCTGTTCACTCAATAATACCAGTAAAATCATTTCTCTCACAATATCTAACATTAATTAGCTAATTTAATCAACTCTAAAATTTCTGCAATGCAGATGGGAATGCATCAACACTTTCATAATTAAGCCAAAAATCAAATAACTCAAGAGTTCTTTTTCAGAAGGTGATGCTATATATATATGTAACGGTCTCGAAGCAAAATACAAAACTCCAAAGTGCACCTTCTTTGCTGTTAAAAAGTAAACAAGAAGCCAAAATAGTATAACTAATATTCAGCTATTGTACATCAATCTCTGACCCACACACTTTAACTTCACAACTTCTATATATAGAGAGACACCCTCCTTTCATATCATCAAGCTCACGCACAGCATAAACTTGAAAATGAAGGGTGTAGTCATGTCAGCAATGCTGTTTGTGGTTGCCATTGTTTCACCGATGGTGATGCAAGGACAGGCAATCGATTGTGGCCAAGTGAGCTCAACAGTAGCCCCTTGCGTTCCTTACCTGACCAGAGCCGATACTACTCCTTCTGCTGGATGCTATGCTGGGGTCAAGAAAATGAATACACTTGCACCAACCGCCACTGATAGGCGAGCTGCATGCGACTGTCCTAAGGCAGCAGCTGCTCAAAATCCAAATTAAATTTTATGCGTGATATGTTGATTTGAAAAACAAAAGGAAATATATATTTATTAAATTAAATTTAATGTTAAATTATATAATTAAAATTTAATTATTAAATATAATTAATTTTAAAAAATTAAATTAAAAAATAAATTATATTAAAATTTTATTAATTGAATAATTGAGAGACAAAATCCTGAGATCGCTGCACAGTACAACGGTTTCAGAGTCTGAAATCGCTGTACTGTGTGCAGCGATTTCAGAAGAAATTTTCAGATTCTGCCTGTGGGTTCCACGTCTGAAATCGCTACACAGTACAGTGGTTTCAAAAAAAACTTCAATTTCGTAAATAATTTCTGATACACACCAAAATTATAAATAATTATTAAAAAAACATTATTAGAAAAAATGTCCCAAGTAAAAATATTAAAAGTGAATCAATTATCAACTAATAAGAAAAAAAATTGCAGTGGGAATATTTAAAAAAATGGCTAATTGAAATAAAAATCAGCTACTAGTAACTGAGAAAAAAGAAAAGGGAAAAAAACAAACAACATTTTATATACAGCTAAACATGATTGGTACAAAAAAAGCTGTTGGCTACATCAAAAAACTAAACCAAACACCCTTTAACATTTCAAACAACATGAATGAAAAATGGTTGATTAGATAGTTTGAATTACCCTTATAATCAAATAAGCTATCCGCTATATTTTGTATTTAGCAACATGGTTCAGTCCATTGTTAAATTATATTTCATTACATTTTGGAGAAAAGGTTAACGGAATTAAATTTAAAAAATTCAAAAAGTTTAGATATTGATTTAATCGGTTTTTTTAATTTATCATTTCAAACTACATGAATGAAAAATGCTTAATTAGATAGTTTGAATTTACCCTTGTAATCAAATAATTAAGCTATGAGCTATATTTTATATTAGCATATGTTTCAGTCCATTGTTAAATTACATTCTATTACATTTTGAAGGAAAGATTAACATGATTGAATTTAAAAAATTCGAAAAGATTTTATATATATATATATTTGATAAGCTGCAGAATTTTATTGCAAATATAGGAAGCCAAACAACAGCTCAAAGAACAGAAACAAGACTGACATACCCAAGAACAGAGAGAAAAAACAAAAAATTTGCTTAAGAAACAAAACATTAACAACAAAAAACCAGAAAAGAATATATAACAGCCCCCAAAATATATGAAAATGTTGGGATGTCAATCCAAGTCCTACATCCCACATCGAAAATATAAGAAAATGCTTCCTATAATATAAGTGTGTTTACTTAACTTTAGTATGATATTTTTTGAAAAAAATTTAAATGTGGAGTTGAGTAGATGTTTGGCGGACACACTTAAACATTAAAGTGTGAAAGTGGAAAATCACCACCACCGCCAGTGTGAAAGTGGAAGCCAAACAACAGCTCAAAGAACAGAAACAAGACTGACATACCCAAGAATAGAGAGCAAAAACAAAACCTTTGCCTAAGAAACAAAACATTAACAACAAAAAACCAGAAAAGAATCTATAACAGCCCCCAAAATATATGAGAAAACTAGCCAAAGCTAGAGAATCAGATGACAAACAATTCATACTAAAATAGAAGCCTGAAGTCACCAAATTGCTTCCCAAACAGCCAAAACAGTGTGCAGTTCCACACCGCCCCTGATACGAAAGAACAAAAAACAACCGGCCAAATACCAACGAATAACTCATCATCATCCCAAATTAGCAAGAACGTCAACCACCACCAGAACAGCATAATATAATTCCAGTAGAAAGGATACAAGCAGCAAGAAAAACTTCTGCTGATTACAAAAAGACCGGATCGACAACAGAGCACCTCAACTAAATAAGGCAAGCAATAAAATTAGAATCCCAAGAGGCACCCTTTTTAGCCAAGCTATCTGCAAAGAAATTATGTTCTCTCCTTTATGGACGAAATTAATCTTTCTAATTCTAAACACAAGATTACAAATATTATTACAGATAGCACCCTATCTCCATGGCCTGGTGCCTGCAGGATCTTGTAACCAAGACACCACCGTTGAGGAGTCCGGTTCAAAAATTACTTCTAAATTTTGTTGAGAAAGAAAATCAATAGAGATCTGCAAAGCTTTAAGAACAGCTAACACCGTAACCCTGAAAAATTTCTTAAGACACCTCCAATCTCTGCTGGCCCAGGATTGCCAAAGGACGAAACATCCGTATTCCATTTTACAACACCCGATGGGGGAAGAGACCATAAAGCCTTGGGCGTAACCCTTCTTTCGAAATGTAGATTTTTAAAGCCATTAGTAGCTAAGATCAAATTCTGCCCCTTTAAAAAGCTTAGATCTTTGTGAGATTTGATCCAAAAAAAAAAAAAGGAACAGGCCAGACATAAGTGAAACATAGTGTCCAAATTCCAGCTCTTATTTTCAAGAGGAATTTATATCAAACACCACTTTTTGTACCTCGATTTTTTAAAATACATCCCTTCTATTTAAAAGTTTACAATTACCTTTTTTTTTTTTTAATTTTTGTTTGTAAAAATACCTCTTTTTGTTTTAAGCCCTAATTACAGTTAGAATTTATAGCTCTTTTGTTAACTTGGAAAAACGAGAATCAGTAAAAATAATGGAAATCGAGAACTGAAGCATGGCTGCAAATGGAAGTAGAAGAATTGCTCCATGCTTGCAGTATTAGGCTATAGTTTATTTCTATCAATTCATGTTGTTAAGGATGTGTTCTGATTTATGATTTCAGTCGAGAACTCTTAGGCAAGATATGATCGATAAACATTGCCCTATATTTGCTGTTAATCGTGAGGTATCTATATTTCGGTTCTTCATTAGGTTTCTATTTCTCTTTTTGAATTTTGTTAATTTTTGGTAGACGGGAGCTTTGTTGAAGCAATTGAGGGTGTTAATGGTGTTTTTCACACTGCTTCACCAGTTATTGTTGCTTATGACAATAACATTCAGGTCAAACTTACCCTTTGATCCATATTATTAATTATCTAGAAAATTAAGCATCTTTGTATGTTAAGAAAAACTAAATTTGCAGGAAACATTGATAAATCCATGTGTGAAGGGCAGCATGAATGTGCTGGGTTCATGCGCCAAAGCTAGTAGTGTGAAAAGAGTTGGGCTCACCTCTTCATGCTCTTCAATTAGATATAGATATTATGTCCAACAAATTACTTCTCTTAACGAATCTCATTGGACTGATCCAGACTACTGCAGACACTACAATGTGTAATTCATTTTCATCTCTTTCAAAATTTTAATCATTGCATATAATTAAATCTTTTCAATTGCAGCTTTGGTATGCATATGCAAAGACAATAGGAGAGAAAGAGGCATGGCAAATAGCAAAGCAAAGTGGGATTGATTTGGTCTGTGGTATAGGGTGCAGCAAATTGTATTTAAAAATACACAAAAATAGAAAATTTGACAGAGCAACGAATTCTTTTGATTTAGTTGGTCATAGGGTGCAGCCCACAGAAGTTATGTATTTGAAACATTATAAATATGTAAAGAATGTATATATTTTTCATTTGTTTTTGGTAATTTCTCTACCCATCAATATGTTGTATGATTAAGTGGAAAAATTGATTGCAGAGAGTAATTATAAACGAAACTATCAATTTAGTTTGAAATATCAATATTTGATATAATTGTCAGCAGTGGATAACATAGAGAAAGAATATTATTAGAAATAACTAACAGGTATTTGAGAAATATTTCCTTACAATTTTAAAGTGGTTGGTCTTGTAATGATGAAAATTTTTTTGTTTATTCTTGGATTTCAATTATTGAATCTGCATTTATGATATTATTAGAACTTAAATATAAAAAATATATACTAAAATTTAAATTTCATAATGAAAATTATATTCTGAAATTTGGTATACCGACCGATATATCAAATTTCAAAATATAAATATGTTCTGTTTTTTGGTATACCGGCTGATATATCAAATTTTAGAATGTAAATGTGTTCTATTTTTTGATATACTGGATGATATACTAAATTTTAGAATGAAAATCATATTCTTGAATTTGGTATACCAGCCGATATATCTGGTTCCAGAATGAAAATTTTATTATGAAATTTTCATTATCGGACAGTATGCTTGTCGGTATAACAAAAAACAAAATGAAAATTTTATTATGTTTTTTGGTATACCAAATGATATACTTGTGATATACCAAATTTCAGAATTAAAATACTTTTTTTATTTTTTGATATACTGGATGGTATACCGCTTGGTATACTGAATTCTAAAATTGAAATATTTTTATGTTTTTTTATATATCCGATGTTATATCATCTGTTATGCAAAATTCTAGAATTAAAATACTTTTCTATTTTTTAATATACCTGATGGTACGTATACCTATTATACCAAATTCCATAATTTGGGAATAATAAATAATATCGTGGGATGGTAGAAAATTAATGATAAATGTGGTTGATGAAGAATAAAAATAAAAAGGTTCATAGAAAGCATTTTGGTTGCTTATTGTTAGCATTACAGTTTGATGAAGTAAGCGAGGGGAAATGCAAAGATTCGAACGTAAATATTGAGGACAAAAACGCGGAGAATACAGATTTAAGAGGGTTAGTATATTAATTACAAAATAACAAAGTGACAGCACTGAATTAGTTGGCGGAATCTTTAATTAATTCCATAGCTAATCATTTGGAATTTAGAAAGGTCAAAAGGGCTTTCCAATTTTATTACATGGCAATGCACTACCAATACACCAACTGCGAATTGTGCCGCTCCGCTCCGCCCATACATACATACATATATATATATAGCGTAGTAACTCACTTTCTTTGCATGATTCTCCCCTTACCTCTTTTCATCTCTCTTCCTCTGTTTCTTCACATTTTTCTGATCTTATATATCAGCTCAGACACAAGAACGACAACAAGATGAAGTATTAATCTATCATTAATCTTCATTTCTTCTTATTTGGACTGCTCTGTATTTGTTTCTTGCTACCCAAAAGCCAACTCAATTTTCTCCATTTCTCCCTCTTCTGCTTATCTTCTGTCACACATTCTCATTGTGTTTCTTCTCTCTTACTACAACCAAGGTGAGAATTTTGGATTTTGTTTCGTTCTTTTTTTATTTTGCTTGAAAACGCAAAGAAGAAAAAGTCTGAAAAAGGAGCCGATCTCTGTTTTCCTTGCTTTTCGTTTGCTTTCCATAATAATAATAATAATAATAATAATAATTATTATTATTCCATATCTTCTTGTTCCAAATCACTGATTGTGAGTTCTTTCTGCTTTAACTGTTCTGTAGTTTAAATTCTGATTTCACAAGCTCTAATTCATCGATTCATTATAATAACTTTTATATGTGAAGGCAAAGTTCGTCCTGCAAATGCCATCTTCTTTTGTGGAGATAGAGGTGGGGGGACCCGAAATCCGGTGATTGAGAGGCTATCTGATATGCAGAAAATAGCTAAAGTATTGGTCTCCAAATTCGGTGCAACCGTGAATGCTTGAATGAAGAAGAAGAAAGAAAAAACAAAAGCGTGAAAGAGGAGGAGTTTGAGTTAAATGTAGTATTTTAAAAAAAGGGGTATTTTTAAAAATAAAAATTTAAAAAAAGGTAATTTTAAAAGGACAAAAAAAGAAGGGGTATTTTTGAGTGGAGCCTTTTTTTTGGGTACTTTTGTGAAATTTTCAAAGACTATGGCATTCCTTTCAAGCCAAATGGTCCGGGCCAAAAAAATAATATTCCAAACTTTAAGTTGGATTGAACCATAAGCCAACCCCTGGCATTGCAATATCAATGCTTTGCATAGTTATTAAAATCGGATTGGTTCAATTGTATAAAATCGGATTGATAAAAAACCGAATTGAACCGAAAAATTAGAAAATCGGATAAAATCAGGTTTTTGCTAAAAATTGCAAAAAATTATAATTTTTTGTATTTTTTCACCCCCATATATATATATATATATTCAATTATTTATTTATTTGAAAAAATTAGTCTTTTAAATTTTAAATATGTCACTTAATAATTTAATATACTTATTAAATATTTGGTTTATTGTAATCAAATATATGCGTGTGTATATATATATATTAAATTTTTATTATTTATTTATTTGAAAACATTAGTATTTTAAAGTCTAAAAATATCACTTAATAATTTAATATACTTATTATCTATTTGGTTCATTGTAATCATATATATATATATATATATATATATATATATATATATGAAATTTTCATGATTTATTTCTTTGAAAAATGTAGTATTTTAAATTCTAAAGATGTCACTTAATAATTTAATATACTTATTATCTATTTAGATTTATTGTAATTAAATATAATTATACTCATATATGCAAGGTTAATATTTTTTGTGTTTGCTTCATTAGTACTCCATCTAAAAAAGAAATTTTTTTTCATGATATGATTATATTTTTATATTTCTGATATATGATATTCAAAAATACATAATTAATTACTTATAATATTAAAATTAAAATTATATTTTGTAACTTATTATTAGGATATTTGTAACATATATTAATGTTTGATGGATATTTTTTTTTTAATTTTTATACAATAGTATTTATAAAATTATAATAATTCATAATATTTTAAAAATAGAAAAAAATTCGGCTGAACCGATCGAACCAAGAACCCACAGGCTCACCGGTTCTTTATCCGGTCCGATTTTAATAACATTGATGCTTTGAGACACTACAAGAAAATCTCAAATTAGCAACGGAAATTTTGGTTACTAATTCGGCGGTTGCTATTTTTAGCAACGAAAATTTTATTCCATTGCTAAATTTGGCAACGAAAATTGAATTCCGTTGCTAAATTCAACAATGCAAGATTTGGTGAATTGGTCAATTTTAGCAACGGAATATAAATTTTCGTTGCTAAAATTAGTAACAAAAATCATTTTTCGTTGCTAAATTCACCCATAAGTAAAAAAAATTAACGATGGTATTGTCCGTCGCTAATCCTTCGCTAAAAATTATTATAATTTTTTAATATTAGAAACCCATGAATTATAGGAAAGAAATCTGAAAGACACAAAGTTAAATAGAGCTTTTAGACATACTTGAAAGAAAAGGAAGTGTAAACTATATAAATGGATGGTCATTTGCATAGGAGAGGTCTCCAACAAACAATAAGATATGACCCTTTGTTGGATTCAACTTATAGTGGGTAAGTGTTCTATTCGAATCATAAGTTTGACCAAGATCCCTTACTTAAATTGGGAGGTGCAGTAAGATAAAATCTTGCAGAAATCCACTTTAAAAATGTACATTATCCAAAAAAATAAATAAAAATTCATGAAATACCTGTAAGAACAAATGTATAAGGGACATCAGGACCAGCTTTAGTAGGAGTTATAAACCAAAATTTTCTTGCTACATTCCCACTCCCAACCTCATAGTAATATTTAGTGTCAAACTGCATCAAAATTGGATTTGAAATAAATCTGATTAGTTTTGCTGCCTAAATGTGAAACTCAACCGATTACATAAACCAATTTCAAGGCTAAACATTAAGTGAAACTCTGAAGAAACAAAACAGTAAATACCTACAAATTCTTGATTGCACAGTGGTGAATGTAACCGGAAGTGTAATTAAAGAACTTGTATCTAACAATGAAACCATCTGCACGATTCTTGAACTCACTGTTTTTAGTCCAGTAAAGCACAGTTTTTTAACCGGGTTCATCAGGAGTAACCCAAGACACAATCACACTGTTTGCCTCATAATCTCCTTGTGTTATATGCACCTAAAGAGAAAGAAGAAATCAAGAACTAAAAGATTCCATCTTTACATGAAATTGAATTAAAATCATACTAATCTACAAATAAAACTAAACTCTGTACGTTAATTAAGAGGAAGACTGTATAAAGAAACAATTAATAAGAAGCATAATTTAAAGAATCACCTGTTGAGGAGCATTATAACCAGGATGCATGCTAAAGACATCGCTATCTAGTGGCATATCAAGAGACAGGTTCGCATTTCTAACAAAACTGCTAGTTCATCCGCCAATAGAAATTTCTGCAAAATCGATAACGAGAAGAAGAGCAAGAACAAGAATAGTAGCGGCATCCCAATTCGCTCGCATCTCTACTTAGCAACCCAATTGATTTTCTCGACGTCAAATCATTTCCTTGCAAGTATAAAATCTAAGTTACCGAAGTATTAGTAAAAGGGAGTAAGAATATTCGTATTTTGAAGCGAATATAGAAAGTGACAGTAGAGGTTATTATCTGGTTAAACTATTAGAAAAGAAAGAATTGACTGTAGAGGTCTGTTGAATTTGCTTCTTTAATCCCTCCGTACTCAACAAAGAAAGGAAAAAAATTGCTTCTTTAAGCTTGATGACTAGAACAAAGAGACAGAGACAGCATTACAAGTCAGGGAAGAGGACGCAAAATCAGCACCACATGTCGCTATATTTATATCACATGTCAATATTTGTGTTTGCCACCATTGTCTTCAGCAGTGAAAAATAGAAGTAAAAATGCCAAGTCCTAACCCATCAGACCTCCGTGAGTTTGTTATTTTGTAGATTCATTTAATATCAATTTAAAGAAGAAAAATCAGTTTTAGAAAATGAAACTATTACTAATTAGGAAAAAAAGTGTTTATTAATTATATATATGTCTATCTATTCAATAAATTCATTAGAGAAACAAAGTGGAACCAGTATAAAATTATAGTGCATTGCCATGTATAAAAAAGAGTTTGACGCATTAATTAAATATCATAAAAATGAAACAATGAAATAACATATTCATAATGAAACAATGAAATAACCCATTTTTCCTAATATTTTATAACTCATAGTATATTAAAATAATACTATAATTTTATTCAGAAATAAATATGTTTAATAACCCCTCGCTCATTTCATACTATAATTTTATTCAAAAATAATTATTGAAATATGAGTGCATATTTCAGTTTGCACTCATAACTTTTATGGTATTGTATTGAATTTTTTTAAAATTATTTCTGAATAAAATTATAGTATTATTTTAATATACATTAAATTAAATTCCGATATTCTCATATTTTGGTTTATTAAATTTTTATTTGAAATCAATATGTAATAAAATAAAAAATTAAGACATAATGCAATCTCTATTTTTAAAAATTTATTTAATAGTCTTCACTATATTTGTTGTTAGGAAATTTCAATGGTATTATTCTATTAGGAATTACAAAAATTCAAATTAGCAAAATCAATAACTTTTCTCAATATCACGTTAATCTTTCATGTGCTAATTAAATCTTTTTTTTTCTCATTTAAATATGTTTAAGAAAACACCTGCTAAAGCAAAAGAAAACAGGGCAAAACAGGGCATCCCTACTCTTTCTTGTCTTCCCATGCAGTAGGATCAATGTTTGTTCCACCAAAACTTGCGGCCTACATAATAAATTTGAATATAAATTAATATAACATAACTCTTAGACCTGCATCCTAATAATAATTAAATAAAATAAAATCAAGCCAAATAAATGGTGCAAAATAGAATCAGTTTGAGTCCTAATTAATTTAGTTTTACACTTAAGAGATATCAAATACATGGATCCTATATCTATTTTTTAAAGTACATGACCCTGAAATAGAAAATATTAATATTCAGGTACCGTACACCAATATGTGTTTTTCAATTTTATTATTAGATTGTTATGTTTACAAAATAATTATAATATGTATCATAGTTTGTTATGAAATAAATCCATTAATCTATTTAAAAAATATTAGCTACAGAACTTAATCCAATATTAGTCATGAATTTCCTAAATAAATCTAATTCATAATTTGGATTCCATAACAACAGTCAGACCATTTTCAGAATTTTTGGCGATACAAAGCTAAAGGCAGTGTGAAGGGGCTATGAACTACAATGAAGAAATCTACACATTCAGTTGAAACAGATCATTAATAATAAGTATTAACCAACTATGATTTTTCCATTCACAAACATTTTCACATTTTTATTCTAAGTCTTAAGATAGCCATCCCATCTTAAATCCCAATCCAACATCATTATAGTGGAAAATCTAGCAGCTCAAGAATTTAAATGAACTTAAGTTTAATTTTTCACATACCTTTAGAAGAGATGACAGCCAGTTTGAAGACCTGCTTATTCTCCCTTCTTTTAATTTTTTGCCTTAACCTCCAGTTAAACACAAAAATTTCTTTCAATTAATACCTAAAATCATCTCTAGTTCCTAATATGTAGATTTACAAAATAGAGAAAACAGAATCAACAAAATTTTACCTTACCTACAACTCCTTCCAGTCCACCTCTTAAATGAACATGGGAACATTTCACTGCAGTAACTACATTAGCAAGCCATTTGCAAATTGGTGGTTGATGTTACAAATTTATTATGCATGTCTTCATCCTAGGAAACACCAACAAAGCAGCTCATTGTTTGGCAAAAATCAAAGATGCAGAGAAAGTGAGAGTACAGGGATAAGATCGGTAAGAATGAGAGAAATATCTTCAATAAACAAAAATCGATTGACAAAAAAATTAAAATCTAACCTTCGAAATAAGCTGTGTAGGGAGTAAAGGTCGGAGGAACACCAGTAAGGACAACGACGAAGTGAAAATGGCGAGAGGCATAACACAAGAAAATAGTGAGAGAGAGAGTGTGTGTGTGTGCGTATCGAGGGCAAAAAGGCAAGACAGGAGAAGAAAATAGTAGTATTTATACCTAGGAGAAAGTAAAAAATAGCAACGGATATCATTTTCTGTTGCTATTTTAGCAACGGAATTAATTTCGGTTGCTATTTTCTCAACTGAAAATTTTAAAGGTTACTTAAATAGCAACCGAATTTAATTTTCATTGCTATTTTAGCAACAGAAAATATATCCAGTTGC
Source organism: Excoecaria agallocha (assembly GCA_037975025.1). Taxonomy (NCBI): domain Eukaryota; kingdom Viridiplantae; phylum Streptophyta; class Magnoliopsida; order Malpighiales; family Euphorbiaceae; genus Excoecaria; species Excoecaria agallocha. Next base: position 52,045,428 of record CM075812.1, read on the forward strand.
TATTTTAACAACGAAAAATATATTCCGTTGCTATTTTAGCAACTATTTTAGTAACCTCAATCGATTCAAGCTTGCTAAAATAGCAACGCAAATTAATTTCCGTTGCTATTTTAGCAATGTAATAGATTTCGATTATTATTTTCGCAACTGAAAATTTTCAAGTTTAGTTAAATAGCAACCGAATTAATTTTCTTTGCTAAAATAGTAACGAAATTTAAATTTCGTTGCTAAAATAGCAACAGAAATTAATTTCGTTGCTAAAATAGCAACATAATTTAAATTTTGTTGCTAAAATAGCAACAGATTTAAAAGTCCGTTGCTAATTTTCATCCCAATTTTTTCCGCTATCAAATGCCTCCATATTTAGCAACGAAAATTATTTTTCGTTACTAATTTTCGCTGCTATATTTTGGTGCTAAAATTTCCCCCCTTTTAGCAACAGAATACAACCATTTTGTATTCCGTTGCTAAATCCCTAAAACTTTAACCAATTTTAGCAACGAAATTGATTTTTCGTTGCTAAATAGCAACAAAATTGGTATTCCGTTGCTAAATTAGCAACAGAATGAATTCCGTTGCTATTTTGCTATTTTCTTATAATGAGAACACCTGGAAGACATAATTCATAACCCCACCACTTGATAATTTTATACGATAGTCTAGAAGATAAATGGCAACCCATCAAAAGATGATCTAAGGTCTTATTAGCAATTGAGCACAAGGGACATCTAATACAATTCGCTGTTATAATTTCCCTTTCAGCCAAAAATGCCTTTGTGCATATTTTTCCCAATAGACACATCCAAAGGAAGATATCCACTTTAGGAGGAGCAAGATATTTTTAAAGGAGAAAAAACAAAGGCTTTAGATGATCCATTTCCAAAGTGGACAATTGGTTTAACCGAGCACAAGTAGATTTAATTAAAAAATTGCCTTGCAAATTATGAACCTATATTTTCCTGTCCACTTGACCAAAGGATAGGGAAAGGAGTTAAGAATAACCATTAAGTCTTTCAGAAAAACCTTTTTCCACATTATAATATCTTTTCTCTAGTTAAGACTCCAATACCATGACCCTTTTGACCAGAAACCACATTCACTTACACATGCATCTTTTTGAAGTGAAACATTGAATAATTGAGAAAACCTCTCTTTCAATGGCACCTCCACAATCCACCTATCATGCCATAAAAGACAAAGATTCTCGTTGCCCACATCAATGGCAATGCTGCTAGCAAAAGGGGAAGAAGATCTTATCTTTTCCCACATCAATGGTAATGCTACTAGTAAAAGAGGAATAAGATCTTATCTTATTTATATCCTTCCTTATAGTAGAGGCCTTTAAGTTTGAGATGGTATCTAGGATCAAATTCGTTTTAATCCTACACTTTAAAAAAATTAGGATCTTCCACAAAGTATTATTATGAGGATTTAATCTCCAATACCATTTAAACAAAAGACTTTGATTCCTTTGAGTAAGAAAGCCAACACCCAGACCCCCCAACTTTTTTGGTAATTCCACAGTCCTCCATTTGATTTTGTTGAAAGCCTTTTTGTTTTCTGAACCACACCAAAAGAAATTCCACATGATAGCATTGAGTGCAATTGGCATTTTGAAAAGGGATATAAAGTAGATCGGGAGACTCATTAATGTAGCTTTGATTAGCGTAAGATGACCAACATAAAAGAGATGCTCCTCCTTCCAACCAGCTAGCTTACATTTAAAGTTCTAGATTATCGGCAGTCAGGTCTCTTTCTTTCTTGGATTGGTTCCCAAAAGGAGGCCTAAATAAGAGCAGGGCATCTATTGTGTATTTCACCTAACAGTCTTTGCACAATCCTTAAGCCAATCATTCCTCACGTTAACACCAATTAGGGAGCTATTATGAAAATTCACCGACAGCCCAGAAATAAAAGTAAATACTTTAAAAATTCTTTTAATATGAATAATATTCTCAATACTTGGATCCAGAAAAACAATAGTATCATTTGCATACTAAATATGAGAAATGGTGAGTATCGAAGTAGAGCTAGGTAGAGGGTTGATTCCCTTAAAAATATTCACATTGATTGCCCTTTTGATAAGCACAAACAACCCCTCTGTAGCAATGATAAAAAGAAATAGGGATAGGGGGGTCACCTTGCCTCAACCCACGAGAGAGCTTAATTTCAAGAGCGTGGGAACCGTTAACTAAAATAGAAACTCTAGCTAAGCCAATTATACATTCTTGAATCTAAAGCCTTTATTTACTACCAAAGTTCATTTATTCTATAACAATATCTAAATATTGCCAATTTACTGAATCAAAAGCCTTATGAAAGTCCACTTTGAAAAGAATTCCACTTCTATTAGAAGTTTTGAGCGAATGAATAATCTCATTAGCAACTAAAACACCATCAAGAATTTGTCTATCCTGGATAAAAGCACATTGTTCATCAGACACAACTTCAACTGCCACCTTTTTTAGCCTATTAGAAAGTAACTTTGTAATAATCTTATACAGACTTCCAATTAGGCTAATGGGATAAAAATCCTTCAACCATAGAGGCCCCTCAATTTTTGGAATTAAAGAGACAAAAGAGGAAGACGAACTTGGAGAAAGGTGACCCTTTTCAAAGAAATCTATCGTCATTTTGTATACATCCGCACTAATAGCATCCCAAGCAACCTTACAAGAAAATATCGAAATAGCAATAGAAAAATCGCAACCGAAAATTTTTTGTTGCTAATTTAGCAACGGAAATAAAATTTCGTTACTATTTAGCAACGAAAATCAAATTCCGTTGCTATTTTTTGTTAAAGTTTTTAGATTTAGCAATGAAATAAAATTAGTTATCTTCCGTCGCTAAAAATGGAGGAAATTTTTAGCACCAAAATATAACTACGAAAATTAGCAACGGAATGCATATACTGTAATGGCCTCAACACCGGGTCAGTCGTGGATAGTACTTTCCGACAGTAAATAGTATTTTCCAGGCTCGAAAGAACACCCGGAAGTCTAAAATATTTTATTGGACTATTTGAAAGGAATAGTTATGGTGAGTCTATGGTCGAAATTTTAAGTGCATTTGAGGTCAAATAGACTTCCAAAGTCAAAAATACGAAAAAGATAGCGAGTCAATTTTCTCGGTAGGGAAGGGGACTTGATTTTGCATAAATCTTTAAAAATAGTAAATGGACTCTAAAAATTTCCAGATTTTGCAGTTCTCAATGAAACTTGATATAGAATATTTTGATATAAAAAAATGAATTTTTCGGCAATGTCGACAGTTGTCGAATCGGACCGATAAGTTTGAATCGGACCAATAACGGACTCCGATTGAGCCGAAAATTTATATCCTACCTATTTTTTATGTGATAAAAATTATGGAATTAAATTTGGAGTGATTTGAAGTAAAAAAATGGGAGAAATCATTTTGGACTTTGAATTAGGTTGTTAATGGGCTTTAATTAATTTAAGCCCACTAACATGACCCAAGCCCATTTCACCATTTAAAAGGAGATATAATTGCTGGAATTTTCTGGATTCAGCCAGCATTTCACGCCATCTTCTTCTCCCTCCTTTGGCCGGCCAACTCTTCTCCACTTTTACTAAGTTTTTCCTCTTCTTTTCTCTCCATTTCACACTAAATCAAGCCATTAAATAGTAAGTTTTGCCTTCCTAGTTAATTTTAATGCCCTCCTCTCTTCAAAAGAAGGAAGAAAATCAAAGAAATTCAAGAGAGAAAGTTTAGGGGTCCATTTGAGGTTTTCATGGAGGAGAGCAAAGTAAGCAAGCTAAAGGCAAGGAAAAGTGAAGCTTAAGGAAGCTAAGGCATGGAAAAAGTTAAGTGACTACCAAATCCCTTAATTTTCCATTTAATATGAATTTTTCTTGATTATGTAACTAAGATAAAAATAGGTAATATTGTTAATTAATGTAATTATGATAGGGTTATTGTAATTAGACTAGAGAAGAGATAAATGAAAAGTGAAAATGAGTGAAAGAAAATTTTTAGGGTGAAAAAGTAGTGATGGCCGAATTATTCCCTAATAGAAAAATGTGAAATTTTGCATGAAAATAATATATGATGGTCTAAATTAAATATAGTGATGATAATTGGTGCCTTTGGATTTTTAATGAATTATTGGAATTTATTTTGAAATTTTAAAGCCTATGTATTGAATATGTTCATAGTGAAAATTGTGATATAATGAGAATTAATTGATTATTTTAGTGAGAAGTAGTGCTAAATAATAAATAATGCATAAATAAAATTTATTGGAATTTATTGAATTGATTGAGGTTTTATTGGAATTTTTATGTGAATATATATAATGAAAATAATTTAATTTTAATGCATAATTGTATAAAAATGACAAACATGATGATTTAATGTGAAAATAAATTAATGTCAATGACAAGAAATAAAAAGTCAACCGACGAATATTTCGAAATAATTATTGGGTAGTGAAAATGATAAAAGCAATGAGTTATTAGTAAATAATTCATAAATAAATAAAAATGATGGAAATAAATTAATATGTAAATAAAAGAAAGTTAAAATGAGTTTTAAAAGAAAAAGAGACTTTAATGAAAGGAAATAAAAGTTTAGGGGCAAAATGGTAATTTTGCCAAAGTAAGTAATTAACGCGTATAAATAAGTAAGAAATACTTAATAAGGGTAAAATGGTAATTTCAGAGGCCTAACGGTTTCGAAAAATAGAATTTTCGTGGTTTAAGGACCAAAATATAATTTTACCCGAAAGTGGTAAAATAAATAATAAAAGATGAATAATGGAGGAAATTTTATAATAAAAATGAAAATAAATTATTATAATGGCAAAATCGTAATTATGCATTTGAAATGAATAAATTGATAGAAAAAGTCAAATTATGCATGTTTGAGGTCTAAAATAATAAATGATATTAATTAAGTCCCTAAATGCTTAAAAGCAGAAAAAAAAGAAGATGTGACTAATTTATTACAATAAATTAGTCAACAAAAAGTATTAAAAGAATTAATGCTTATTAAAATAATTCGCTGACGAAATAAACGTTGGCATACTGAATGATTAAAAAGTTTGAGCAGTAAAAGAAAAAGAAGTCAATCATTGAATTATTAGAGAATAATTCGCAAATGATAATATAAAAAGAATACAAAGAAAATTGTGAATTATAATGTCATAATTCATAATTTATAATATGTGCAAAAGATTGAAAAGTTTAAGTATCTGAGTGAATTATCGAAGGATAATTCACAAAAGTGACCAGAAAAAGTGAATAAAAGTTATTGAATAGTCAAGGCACAAAAGAGTGCATTTGATCAAATAACGTATAGTAATAAACAAAAGAAAAGAAATTAAAAGTTTTTAAATGTTCAAAAATGTTTGCAATGATATTGATTATGTTGCCCTTAACGATAGACAGGTAGTATGATTCTTGTTTTGGATATAATTGGCTAGCCATAGGGACATCTCTGTACCGCGGTGCAAGTCATGGCGACTTGCTTAGCTATGGGCGGGATCTTTGATCTCCATAGCTTCTGTAAAAGTGAAAGTGTATCTGTATCTGTATCTGTTTTACGAGACTTAATCTTTCGAGATCATTTCTCTGTCTGCTACGTGGGACCTTTGGGTCCAGTCCCGTGTATCCTTTGTGGGAAACCTGTTATATTGCACTAGGGGCACATCGAAATGAATAAATAAGTACTGTTTCATTAACTTGAATACAGAAAGTTATAACGAAACGATTCGTTTGAAATAAAGTGCAAAGTCAAAATAAATCTGTAAAGATTTCTGGAAAGTGTAATTAGTAATAAAAAGAAACGTTTTATAAGAGTAAGATATTAAATCAATGTTTAGTTAAGCTTTTACAGAAAATTCGAATAAATCTTGATTTATGTGAGAAAGATAATTTTAATTAATCAGTAATGCTTGTACCATTTACCACAGTAAAGATAATGACAACTCTGAAAAATAATATTAATTTTCCTGCTTAAAGTTAAAAAGTGATGATAGTGACAGAAAGTGAACTTAATGCTTAGGTAACGCTTTTCTGAAAGATAAGTTACCTGAAAAGTAAAATGATATAAGGCATAGAATTATGCAATAAAAGTAAAGTACAAGATATAAGTTTTAATTAGATAATTAAATATGAATAATGTATATAAGAAAAAAATAAGTTTTGACTGCAAAGTACTCCAAAATGGCTATATCGCTTTGCGATGAAGCTTATAAGCCTTTTAACAGTAATGTAATTATTAGATCAAAGTTAAAGTAAAGTAATAGAATATATAGCAAAAAGTGAAGTCAGATTATAGATTGAATAATTGACCAGTAAAGCAAGTATTAAAAGTAGTTTATTTTGGTACTAGTAAGGACACGAGTACCAATACACGTTGTTACTTAAAATGATGATTGAATTGCTATGGATAAAGGATAAAATGAAAGTACTGATAAAAAGTAAAAGTTAACGTAAAGATTAACGTAAAGATAAAAAGTAAATCTGATATTGATCTACCTAAAAAGATACTATAGTACAGTTAAAAGTTTAGAATAAAAGGAAATGTTTAATGAAATAGAACAATAGAAGCCTAAATTATGAAATTATGCTTATTCTTGGGAAATTCTTGGATTAGTAGTCACCACTGGGCATATTTAATGCTCAGCACGTAGTGTTTACTGCGTGCAGGTTCTGAAGTGTTGCGGGAGCACAGTACATTGAAGAACCAGATCGGAAGAGAAGACTTTTGTGATTTTTAGTATAAGCTTTTGGCATGTATATACTTAGACTATTAAGGTAAAGGCTCGAACTATATTTAGATTGTATGTTTTTTTTTGTCTTGGATGTATGGACAGTATGAGTTTCGTTATGATGTTGTTTTAATTGTTATAAGATTGTTATTTGAATTCTGGAATTAATAGAAAGTACTTTAAAATGTTTTGAATTGCTCGGTAAAAAAAAAAAATTCACCGGTTTCGGCTAAGTTTCATTTCGGAAAAGACTGTTCCGAGAAGGGTGTTACATATACCATTGCTAAATAAGGTGCCAGCAGATGATGGAAAAATTTGGAACAAAAATTAGCAACGGAAAGCAAATTTCGTTGCTAATTTAGCAAAAGAAAAAATTTTTGTTGCTATTTCAAAATCAAATTGCTTGAAGGTTGATTATTTAGCAACAAAATTCAATTTTTTTAGCAACAAAAAATAATTTCATTATTAAATAATCAATCTTAAAGAAATTCGATTTAAAAATAGCAACGGAATTAGGATTCTATTGCTAAATTAGCAATGGATGTTCAATCCGTTGCTATTTCATTATTTTGCGAAAATAGGAACGAAATTTTTTTCGGTTGCTAAAATAGCAACATAATGTATTTTTCGTTGCTAAATAGCAACCGAAATAAAATTTCATTGCTATTTTTATTTTTGCCCTAAGTATAAACAATTCCTTTTTGCCCTTTTGTTGGAGCTGAAAATTTTCTTTGTTCTTCATTTTTTCGTGAATCTCAGTCTCTCCCTGCCTCACCGTCTTGCTTCTTCCTCCTTGCCCTTGCTCTCTCCCTCTCCCTCTGTGTAATGATCCAAATTTGAGTCGATCGAAACTATTCTCTAACTCGTAAATAATATTTTGATTCAGGTGAACAGGGATATAAATTTATTGAGCATTTAGGACAACTGAGCATTTTTTTTGCAGGCTTTTGAATTAGTAAATTATTTTTAAGAAAGAAAAGCAAATAAACATTTAGATAATAATAATAATAATAATAATAATAATAATAATAATAATAATAATAATAATAATAATAATAATAATAATATGGGAATTTACATTTCTAGAGTTATTAGAAATTCCTGGACAAAAGAGCATGGCCACACACAAAATTAAAAAAAAAAAGGAAAGGGCAATTAAAAAAAAAGAGACCATATGGAGCATAGTCAAATCAGATAATAAAAGCAATCTAAGAGATTAACAGAGGAAAAAAGGGAAGGCTAGGCACAATATGTGCAGAGATACGCTACTTAAAATAAATAAAAGAGACACTTCTGTGGGTTTCCGGATTGCCACCGTCGTCCTCCATTGCCGGTGACCCTTCCTAGCCACTCATTACAATCGCAACCACCGATTATATCATCATCTCTCCTCTACTCTGGCTCTATTTCTTCTTACATCATGATTTTCTCTCTTTCTTCTCCGTTCGAGCCTGCTTCCCATTTTCTGACCAACACCAGTGTTGGAAGGCTACACAAATGGTACTGTAAGGCTCTTAGAGGCGAGGCGGTCCACCTCATGTCCACCACTCCTGCTCACTCGCCGGTAATAAGCAGATCGACGATGTAGGCAGGCGCTGACATTAGATGCTATAGAAGCCACCATCCTACCAATCATTGCCATAAGCCTTTCTTCAAAATCTTGAAACCTCTTATCTAATCTCCAATTTAAGTCATCTCACACTGTCGAAGGCCTAGTAGGGGCAACATTTGACCTTTCCTTCAGGAATGGAAACCTTGGAGTTATGTCATCAATCACTCTCTCAGTCTCATTTTCCCTTTCGATCTCATTCAATCCTACATTCTCCATGTCCAAACTTATTTCTTGACTGCTCTCTGACAACTAACGTGAACCCAACTCAAAATTAACTTCTAAATCAAAATCCAAACCTAGGTTTAATCTTAGTAGACTGGATATAGATTTTTGAACCAAATGCCTGTCTGATCCTCTGAACCACCTAGATGAGTCTATGATAGCTGTAAGAATCAGATGTTAGGAGTGATACATGGTGAATGATGCATGAGCATAGTATATATGTGATGCATAAATGTAATGCATGATTTTGTTAGGGGTCAATCACAACCACACACAAGCATAACAATAGCCTTCCAACCTTATTACTCCTACACAAGAGGTCATACAGTCTCTTTCCTAGGTGGGTTTAGCCTATAGGTCAACAGGGTACCTAATGGACACAAATGGTGCACGACAAAAAATCGATAACATAACCTCTCTAATTGAAAGCGCAGGCATATGGGTTTTGACCATATGTATTTTGACTATCTCATATAAATTAAGTTGGGCCCACTGAGGTATGGCAGCCTTTGATTGATACCCTCCTAATATGTTTGAGTTTAGTCAATACAAAAAGGTCCACATAGCAAGCAAAAGATTATTATAGTTATACAACCTAGGGAAAATTGCTATTGTCAATACATGGGCTTTAGTAAAGGGTGATGAAACTTTAAGGCTACCCAAGCATAATCCCTGCCAGTAGGTCTAGCTCATCACAATCATAATGACCGATGGATCACCCTTTTATATACCATTTGGTACGAGACTTGGGTTGGTGGGTCTCATTGACACCTTCCTATATTGAGTAAACGTAGTGCATGTTTCAAGATAGCACAGGGGCTGAAAAAGGATGCCTAACTTAATTCTAAGGCTCTAAGATGGAAGCATGAAATACAGTTTAGAAAAGAGATATGATTAATTAGTAAAACTCGATTATAAAAAACTTAACCAAAATGCTTTTAGGAGCAAGGTCTCTTTGGTCCCCAACGGAGTTACCACTGTGATGCACTCTGAAGCTATACTCGTCATTCGGGTTCACTCCGGATGCCTACTTTTAGGGTCCAAGATTGGATTAGGCTCATTTAACTCATAAATTGGTTACTTTACAATAAAAAAGGAACAAGCCCAAATTATTATTGATATTAAACCCATGAAAATATTTACTAATGGGCCAAAAAGAGGTAGGTGTCATAGAGTTGTCACCTAACAGAACGTCAAAAAATGATTCTTGACCTTTTGATGCCTAAATAGAAATTGGTGTTCGGGACATCACTCTTATTAGGCATCTTGGTTAGGTGTTTATTTTATAATTAAGTTTTACATCTAATCCTCTCTCCTATCTCACATGTTGCAAAGTGATTAAAATTAAGCAAACATCTCATTCACATAGATAAAGTGATAAAAAACAACTAAATAAACTTACTTAATTATTACATAAGCAAATCATCTAGTAACAATCAATAGAATAATACACATATATAAATCAGGGTATTCCTTTAAGTTGGGAATATCGGTTCCCTCATGCATATTTTACAAAAACCTTAGTTTTATTTCATGTCGATTTGGCCTAAAAAGTAGACATTGGTCCATATTTTAAAGAAAAGCCCAATTAATTTAATAAAAAAACCTTTTTAATGTCTTTCTCTTATTGTGCACAAAAGCCCCTTTTTTACAATAATACATAAAAAATTGATATCAAATAACCAAATAAATAAACACCAAATAAATAATAGCTAAATAATACCAAAATAATAAATAAATAGTTAATAAAAGGAAGTGGTTAATCGAAGTAACCGGATAGGCCGAGGATGGTGACCAACTAGTAGCACGATTTTCCATGCAAAAAAGCCACACAACACCCTCCAAAGGCAAAAGAATTTATATACTTGAAAACCATAAAAAATGAAAATGAATTAGTATTAAAATTATAAATAAAAATGATCACAAATTTAACTATACAAACATAATGAAATAAAGTACAGAACCAAATCATACAAAATCAAAATCATATAAAATAATGTACAAATATCATGAAAATTGAATAAATGGAATAAAATTACATAAAATGCATAAAATACACCAAAAATACCAAAAAATATAGCCACATACACCCAAAACCAGGCAAAGGATGCCCACAGAAAAGCAAGGGATGGAACAAGGAGATGAGCTTTTGATATCCCATCTATCGTATGACTGAAGGGCATCCATTGAGTCATTTTCCCATCCATCACCTCTGGACAAAGCAAAATGCAAAATTTCTATGGAAAAAAGTGCAAAACTCATACAAAGTGCATTTTTAACCCTTTATATGCAATTGTTAGGCTCTAAATCATGCCAAAATAAGGTTATAACACCAAATAATGCATAAAACACATTAAAATCATCAACTTATAGAATTAAAGGAAAGAAATAAAAGCTTTACATATTACAATAATTGAGGAATCTAATCACCTAATCATGCTTTTGATATACTCTTTGATCCAAATTAACATCTCAACGAATTTTAGTCATGCCAATTACACAACCATAACATTTAAACATGTCATAATTGCATCGAACAATCACATGATTATGGATTATACTTTGTAGAAAGAGAAAGTGAGAAAAGAGCCTAGAATATTACCCTCAAGAGATATTCTAACTAATATTACTCTCAAGAGATATTCTAACTCTAAAGCTCTTAAAGTCCAGATCTCTATTCCAATTCATGATTTTTTCTTTTCAAAAAAAAATGTAATAAAATTCATTTATGTGTGTGTGTGTGTTAATCAAAAGGGAATGCTAGAGTAAGAACTTAGAGAGAGAAAGAAATTAAGTTTTCTTCTTCTCTAAAGTATCTGTGTAAAAAGTGATTCCCCCTTCAAAACCCTAGATTTTTAGGTTTTATACCTAAGTTAGAGGTGGAGTTTGATTCTAACTCCAACTTCATAAAGTTGGAGATAGATCCTTAAGAAATCCAGATGAAATCCCTTAAAAATCATTATCTCCTTTTTTGAATTCTAGAAACGTGGGAATTGTGGATTTTGAGCCATAGATAGGAATCCCTCAATGAGAGGTGATCGTCCCTCAACTCAAACTCTTGGAATTCCCAAAAATGCCTTTTATTTGGCCTATACAAGAGAGAATGAGCCATGGACAGGTGCTTTCAGGTGGCTGACGACCATTTATTAGCTCTAAAGGTCCAAATCATGGGTTTTATGCATCTTTTTGTAAAAAACACTTTGAAATATTTTGGAAAATCATAAAAATATTTGAGGAAGTGTGAGAAATCCATAATCGGAGCTTCAAGATTTGAACCTGCAGTCAGTCATATATTATTTCCTCATTATTAAATAACTCTAATCTAGGCTACTTCGGGTCACATTGTCTACACTAACTTTTCATTATAATTTTTTGTAATAAAATATTTTACTTGAGTATTATTTATTTTCACTATAAATTTCTTATGTAATAAGACTAGTTCAAATGTTTTATTGAATATTTTACTATTAATAATTCTTGTTCATTACTATGATAATTCTTTTCGGTATTGGTAAATGTTCCTGATGCATATTCATATATATTTTTTTCCATTTTTACTTTTTAAAATTGCTCCCTAATAATCATCCAATACATCTGTTTCTAATCTTAATTCTTCATTTTCTTCTGGTAGGGGTAGCTTTGGTAAATTCTTGCAATATTCCTTTATTTCTTTTACTATCTTAGTATCTTTATCTATCCATTTCCATGGTATATTTCCCTTTAGTTTGTCTTGTAATATTTTTCTCATTTTTACGCACTAATGGATAAAGTCACTTGCATATGTTATGTGTCCTAAAAATTATTGCACTATTTTTTAACTTTCTAATTGATCATAAAACTTTTATAATGCTTCTGCTATATGTGGTTGTAACTCTATTTCTCGTTTAGACATTGTAAATCCTAAAAATTCTATCTTTCTTTTTGCTATATCTGTCTTTTCTTTAGATAATATAATTCCATGCTTAATGCAACTTAATAAAAATTATTAAACATGTTTGAAATGTTCTTTTATATTTTCACTAAATATTATAGAATTATCAATATAAACTAATAAAAAATGCCTTAAAATCTTTAAATATATTATCCATCTTTCTTTGGAATATTTGAGGAGCATTACATAAATCAAACGACATTACTAACTATTTGTAATATCATCTAGGTGTACTAAATATAGTGTATTTTTTGCTAGATGTATGTGTAAACACCGTGACCCAAGGCAGCCTAGATCAGGATTACCCGATGATGAGAAAATAGTATATTTTTGTCAATAGGTGTGGATCTCAAAGCTCTAATTATGAATTTCCCACAGTCTTCTCAAAGATTTTATGATTTCTCAAGTGTTTTCAAAAGGTTTTAACAAAAAGAGCATGAAAAACTATGATTTTAGCCTTCAGTGGTGACAGACCGTGATCTGTCATGTGAGGGACGATCGTCTATAGCCATCTCTCTTCTGTAAAGGCTAGATCAGGGATATTTTTGTAAATTTTAGGTTTTTACTTGAGGGACGGTCGTTTGTGGTTAAATATCCAAATTTTTCACATTTTTGAAATTTTAAAAATGGGAAGATAGAGTTTTAAGGGGATTTCAATCCAAATTTTGGGGGAATTGGAGAGATAGAGTTAGGATTCAACTCCAACTCTACCCTAAGTATAAAAGAAAAAGATTTTAGGGTTTCTAAGGGGAAAATCATTCTTTGATTAAAGTGACAACTCTTGGAGAGGAAAAAAACTAATTTTTCTCTCTCTAAGAAGAAAACTCTCTAATAATTCCTTTAATCCAAACACATATGTACAAAGAATCATTTAGTTTTTTAAAACACAAGGATTATAGTTGGAGTGGAGATATGGACTTTAAAAGATTCAGAGTCAGAATATCTCCTGAAGGTAATATTTTAGGCTCCTCATTTGTATTTTCTGTCTCTAAAATTGTCATCCATGATCATGTTTGAGTACTATTAAAATAAATGTATTCGTGTGCTGTGTTTCATTGATTTACATGTTTAAATTTAATGATGTACAAATCTGGATCAGTGTGCATGATAATGATATGATCAAGTTATGGTTTCCTTCATTGTTATATATTTTCAAGTTTTGTTTTTGTTTTGTTATTCTGTATTTTAATGAGTTTTGATATGATTAATGCATGATTTAAGGTTACAATCATAGTTTGGCATGATCTAGACCTTAACATTTAAGTGCTTAGGGGCTTACTTTCAATTTTTATGATTTTTGGGTGATTTTCCAGCTTTATATTCTATTTTTCCAGTGACAAATGAGAAAAAGCTCCATGGACAACCATCTATCAATGCAACAGACGGGACATCATGGGAGTTCCTTCTCGTCCCGTCCCTCCCTCAATTGTGGCCATCCGTCACCTTTTTAAGGGTGTTTGTGGCTAATTTTTAGGCCTCTATTCATGTGTTTTATGCATTTTTATTAACTATATTATTTCTTTGTTCCTCAAAGTGTTAATTGGTCATTTTGTATACATTTTTTAATGTTGTATGTGATTAAATAAGTGATTTTATTTTTTGTATTTTATTATTTATTTGTGTTTTTCCTCATAATGGTAATTTATTACTTTTTGTGGTTTTTTGTGAGTATGTAACTTCATTCACTTTTGGAGACTTTGTGAGGCATTTTGCATTGGTAGTCATGCCACAATTGGCTGGTGATTACCACCTGCCCTTTTGGTTATTTAATTTATTTCATTCATTTATTTATTATTTAGTTCATTGGGTACCCTATTGACCCATGGGCTAAGCCCACCTTGGAAAGAGACTGCACGACTTCCTGTGCAGGAGCAATAAGGTTGAAAGTTTATTGTTATACTTATGTGTGATTGTGGTTGATGCCTAACAAAAGCATTCATTGCATTCATGCATCTTGTATATACCATGCTCATGCATCATTCCTAACATTTGATTCTTGTAGCCATCATAGATTCATCTAGGTGGTCCAAAGAGTCAGACGATCACCTTATTGGAGACCAATATTCGAGTTGCCAAGACTAAGCTCAAGTTCAGAGTTAGGTTTATAAGTCAGTTTAGAGTTAAGTGCAAGCAATTAAGAAACAAGCTCAGACATGCAAGAAGAACAGTTGAATAAAACCAGGAGAGTTACTAAGGAGACTGAGAGGTTGTCGTCTTTAAGAGAAAGTTAACCACATCTATTGTTAGGACCTCAATGAAGATGGATGAAATAGATAGGAGGCTGGATAGGTATCTCCAAGAGTTTGAGGAAAGAATATAGGTTGTGATTGGCGAATTGGTGGCCTCTGTGATACAAAATGATAGAACTCGGCTTGTAGCACCCACTCGTATAATAGTAGAGCTAACCCAGGTCAGGGACATTATCGCAGTAGATGTTACTATGCCTTGAGAGCCGCCGAGGAGGGAAAGGAGACATGACCCTAAAAATGATTATATCGAAGAGGAAGACAAAGACTATGTCCCTTATGTGATAAATATAAGGAGTAGAGGTCCTAGTGCTGAGGATCCACCCTTCAAAAAGATGGAAGAGAAAGTTGAGGCCATGTCTAGGTTGTTATCTATTAGTAGATGGATAAACTCTGAGGATAGGGACTTAGATGGAGAAGAGCCATTAAACCAAAGGTTTAAGATGCCTGACCTGCCAAGGTTCGATGGTATTTCAGACCCTTCGGCACATGTTAAACAATATACACCGATCATAAAAGGGACAACCCTGACCAGAATGTAGAAGGTGGAGTACTTTTGTCTAAGTTGGATAGGGCTTGTAATTGGCCGGTATCATGAGTTAGAAAGGCACACCAAGGAAGATTGGGATATGTTAACTAAGGAGTTCCTTAAGTAGTATGACTGCAGTACTAGAATAGACGTTACTTTGAAAGACCTTGAGCTACTTCAACAAAAACATGATGAATCCTTTCACGAGTATCTCACTAGGTGGAGCAATAGGGTGATGGAGATGAAGAGGAAGCCTAACACTATTGACCAAATCAAGCTCTTTATCCGGAGTGCAAGCCTATACTTGAGAAATAGTTTAAAGATGAAAGGTATGAAGGACTAGGAGTTATTAAAGGACATAGCCATAGAAGGTGAGGTAGAATACCTAGCCAAAAGGGCGAACAATGAGGGTGCCGAGAGGAACTTTGATAATAACAAGGCGGTTGGTAATAGTAGTAGGTCGAATAGAACTAGAAAAATTGTAGAAGTGTCCACTACAAAAGCTAGTCAGAGGCATTATTCCAACTTGGGTAAGTCATTGTCTTGGGTGCTAGATCATTTGAGAAAGGGAGGAAAGCTTCAGCTACTGCTCTCAAAGCCTGCAAAGAGTTAGGGACTGCCCCACTATAGAAAAGATCAGTACTATACATATCATCAGCACACTAGGCACTTGACTAACTATTGCCACACCCTGAGGAAAAAAAATCAGGATCTAATAGATAGCAAATAGATTTTAAATCCTGAGAAGAGAGATAAGAAGAAGAAATGAGGTTATAATGTGGTGCCACCTTCAGTGTTTATGATTAGGTCTAGCTTGCTTGAATGGTATATCATGAGAGACCTATATGGGAATGAGTATGTGGCCGTTACTCACTCCACTCCCCAAAGTAACAGAGCCAAGTGAAGAAAATCAGACAATTTCAATGATTGATTGTTAGGATACCCCACAAAGAGTGAGGATAAGAGGGCTTTGATGCCCATTGATATTTGAAGTTCAGCCAGTGAAGGTAAGGAGAAAATAAGAGAATAGAGAAAGGTAAAGGCGGTCACTATAAGTGGAAGGGTAGCCCAAAAGATTAAGAAGCAGTCAGCTCCTACTGCTATGCCTACAGAGAAGGAAGTCGAAGGTGACCAGATAATTAAAAAGTTGAAAAAGATGCAAGTACATATTTCTATTCAGGATTTGTTAAGACAGTCTCCCTCACACAAGTAGAAGTTAGTGAAAGCCTTAAGTGAATATACTATTGCCACCACTATTTCATCCTCTGAGCTATTGGACTTTGTCAAAGGAGGGACAGGTAAGAATGTTGTATACTCTGACACCGACCTTTTTATTGAAGGAAGGAACCACAATTGTCCTCTCTACATCAAGGCTCAGGTGAATGGCAAACATATGGCTTGTGTGATGGTAAATGATGGTTCTTCTATTAAGTTTTGCCCCTTGGTGGCAATCCTTGCTTTTGAGTTAAATGAGAATATGTTGAGTAAGTCTGACTTAAACATCTCTACGTATGATAATTATAAAAGGCAAGTTGTTCGGACATTTAAGGCTTTAGTAAAGACTAAGCTTATTGAGACCAAGGCTGAATTTGTGGTCTTGCCTATTCTTGCCAACTTTTCTGTACTGCTTGAAAGGCTATGGCTCTATAAGTTAGGTGGGATGTCTTCCACATTACATCAGATGATTAAGATCCCCCACGATGGTCAAGTAGTAACTATTAAAGCTGCAAGGGGGAATTAGGTATTTGTGCTTGAGATAGACAAATAGCCTTTTAGTGAATTCCATGTATCAACTATCGGTGATAAAGAAGGCAAGAGTAGTTTCACTAACAGCCCCTAAGTGATCAATATGCTAAAGAAGATGAACTTTTTGCCAGGTGCTAGTTTAGGCAAGAACTCTCAAAAGCCTCAGATTATTATAGCTTTCAAGGGTCAGAAGAATAATAAGGGGTTAGACTCTATTGGTTCTAATCAAAAAGACAAGAGGAAGGAAGTGGTGAAAAAGATCTTCCATATGTGTTAGAGCTTTGTGCGAGCTTTAGGCATTTGCCTTTACTATGGAGAGAATGAACCTCAATTGATAACAGGTGAGATAGTTCCAAGATTTGAGCTGTTTAATGATGTTGTCGGTTAGGAGTAAGGGATTATCAAGCTAGTTGAGAGTTTCTAGGATGAAGAGATTCTCTTGCACCATTTAGCTTAGGACAAAGAAGTGCCTGAAGAGGTTGTGACAGAGAAGTTACTTGCTACTCAGCTAAAAGGAAAAGGGAAGATAAAAGTTGAGGATCAACTCGAGGTCGAGTCAAAGGCTGGAGAGACATCTGATGTTGCCAAGACTGAAAAGGATACTTTCATTGACATTGTTTATGTTCCTGAACTTTTAGATGAGAACAATGAGTGCTCTTTTGATTATATTAATAAGATGAATAATTTTACTTACTTGTGTGATGTTTCTTCTAATTTCAATATGCATAGTCATGATCTTGAACCATTCATATTTGACATTAATTCAACTAACACATGTTAATTTAATTTCAAAATGAAAGAAAATCTAAAAGAAATTTTATTGGCATCAGATATAACTCCTGAAGAGAGAAAAAATTTGAGAGAATATTGAAAAAATATGAAAAAGTCTTTGCCTAGACCTATGAGGACATGTTGGGAATAGATCGAAAATTTGTTGAACTGCCATCCTAAGATATCCAGGGTATAAACCAGTTAAGCAAAAACTTAGGAGGCTTAGACCAAAGTGGGCTGAAAAGATTAAAGACGAGGTTAGGAAACAGACAGAGGCGAAATTCTTAGTGGAAGTTCAATATCCTAGGTGGTTGGCAAATGTAGTTCATATGGCAAAGAAGGGTGGGAGAGTAAAGGTTTGTATAGATTACAAGGACAAAGCTTACTCTAAGGACAATTTCCCTTTACCTCACATAGATGTTCTGGTTGATAGTGTAACTACCTGTGCCATGTATAGTTTTGTAGATGGATATGCCGGGTATAACCAGATTCTAAACAAGATAGTGGATTGGATTAAAACAGCCTTCACAAATGAATGGGGTACATATGCCTGCCAAGTCATACCTTTTGGACTTAAAAATGTAGATGCTACCTACCAAAGAATAGTAACTAGGATACTAGATGATTTGATTCACAAGGAAGTGGAGGTATATGTGGATGATATAATGATCAAGTCAGATACCCGAGAAGGTCATTTGGAGGCATTAGAGAAGTTCTTTCAAAGGATTAATAAGTATAACCTTTGCCTCAACCCAAAGAAGTGCATCTTTGGGGTCACTTTAGGTAAGTTCTTAGGGCATGTAGTGAGCTAGAAAGGTATAGAGGTAGATGTCGATAAAGTGAGAGCCATCAGGGAGATGCCAGTTATAAACATCGAGTCCTAAGAAGGCTTTTGTCAGGGTTATCTAATGAGGAAAATTGCTCATTTAAAGACAGTGAATCGAGGATGGTGAACCATTTTTATGTTGAAATTATTTTCTAGAAAGTGTTTTCAAAATGTTTTGTGCTTGATCTAGGTAGTCGAGTGGTATAAAGGAGCAAAAGATGAAAAATACCCTTAACTGAATATTTAAATTGAGTTACATAGGTTTATGAGCCTTGCATGCTATGCATATATGGCTTATACACCTTTGCATTCAAGAGAATCTCATCATTTGGCCTAAATGTCAGGTTTTGCCTATTTTAGGCAATGTACGACCTTGCATAAAGAGTGTACAGGCATGCATTGCAAAGAATCTTGCCTTTCATGCAAGTTGACCTACTTTTGAAGTGTATAGCCGTGCATTCCTTTGGTACGGCTGTACACTCAAAATTTGATGGATTTCCCTACAAGGCAAGTGGGCAAGTGGAGGCGCCATTTGAGTGTATAGCCATGCATACCTAATGCACAACTGTACACTCACTCCTTTATAAGCTTTGCTTGAATTCTTTAGGTTGGTTGGTCAGTTTTGGAAATTGATAGTAAAAAGAGTTAACATTGTCTTCCAAAAGGGAGATCTTCGAAAAATTCCAAAAGCTTTTAAAGTTTTTAACTAAAAGGGGATTTTTGGCTTTTAGCTCTTAATTCTTTCAACTACTTTTGACTGTTTCAACACCATAAAGGATCCATGAATCCGATATTCGATAGTTTAATCGAGTAAGTACACTAAAGGTAATATAAAAAACCTTTCTCATTATTTTCATGATTATAATAAATTTATCATTCTTTTTATCTATTAGTCTTATTATATATATTAATCTCTACTAGATTTAGGTTTTGAAACCCTTTAAAAGTGTATATTGTTGTGTGATAGAAATTATTAGGTTATCTTCTTTTAAATGTTGTTTTGTCTATTTCAAAATCATTTTTCTCAAAATAAAACCTAGTTTAAAAACTCTTCTTTGTATTTAGCTTTTCCTTTTTGCTCTCTTTTGGATCTCTTGTCGATGAGGAATCCATTTTAAAAAAGGAAAGAAAACTCACCGTTATCAGGCTGATACGACTGTGCATTGTTTGATACGTACCCACGCATTAAACACTACATGGTCCAAAATATGTTTTCTTGCTTTTTAAGGTAGATGAGTCAACCGTATGTTGCCAAACACATCCTCATGCATTTTTTGACATGTGCGGTGGATCTTTTTTTTTATCTTTTTTCTTACTTCAATTAGTTTTATAAATGTTTTCTTTCATTTTTTTATTGTTGTTATCATTATCGTTTTGGTTACCATTGTTATTGTCATTATCATTGCTCTTGTGGATAAACCTTTTCATGGGTATGAACCGGGCGAGCACTACAGGTAAGTCTTTGATCCCCTTCTCATTATTATCAAAAATATTTTTTTGACTACAAACAAAAAATGTCACAAAACATATTTATAGTAATTGATTGAGATATTTCATTAATAAAGTAGGACCAATGTCCATATTTTTCCTAGGAAATTTCATATGTAAAAATTAGCTTTTAATAATGTAAATGATTCTGTATATAATTAAATAATGTGAGATGTTTCATAAATAAAACTTGGACTGGCAAGTCCCTATCTTTAAGATCCTCACAATGAAATGCTTCTTTAATAATCTACATGTGAGGATCAAAGTCCCCATCTAAAAAGGCCACAAACTACTTGATTTATTAATGTCTTTTTTGCTTTATTTTATGCCATGATTTATCACTTTCTTACGTAATTGGGTGCGCCTTCAATTTTTATAATTACTCTAATCTTGGATGAAAGAAAAAAAGATAACATGATTAATCTGAAAGCTGTTATGTCACATTTATCAATGAAAAAAATAAGAGCGAAGTTCCAAACCCTCTCTGGGTTTTTGGCCTGATGAGGTCGGAACACCTTTCTTTTTCAATGTCCCTATTAGGTGGTGACTCCTTATTATCAACCTGTGTTGCTCCTAACTAGATACCTCTCGGCTATTGATCATTAGCAACAAGATAAGGACACCTGGGCATGCCATATTGCGCCTTTCGAGGTTTAAGATTTGGCAAGTCGAGTTGAGTCTCTTTCCCATCGTGAAGCGACCATCGACCTAAGCAGGGAACCTTAACCTAGTTCTAACCCTAAAAGTGAGAATGAACCATTAAAGGTCAGAGGTTACCTTTGCTCAAGCTCGACAATCCTTTAGTTTCAGGGGTGAAATTGGGTGTCGATGACTCAAAAGGAAAGGCATCGAGGGAAGAGCACACATCATAGTGGCGACTCCACTAGGGATCATTATTTGTTATTTCGCTCTGAAACTAATTTTGATTTATTTGACATAAAAGGCTTTGGTTAAGAAATTTTATCTCTTTTCGAAATTTCATTAAAATTATGCTAAAGCTTAATAAGTTAGGCATCCCAGTTTTTTAACCCTAGTGCGTTCCTTAAGTACTCCCTTGTCGTTCACTTAACCGAGGATAGCATTAGGGATAATCACCAACCCAAGTCTAGTACTTGATGGTATATTAAATAGTGATCCGATCGATCATTATGCTTGTGATGAGCTAGACCCATTGGCAGGGACCATGCTTGGATGGCCTTGTAATCGAGTACGTAGACCAAAAGCCTATGTAATGACATAGAAATCTCCATTAGGATGTTCGTAATAATTTTGCATTGCTTTTGATGTGGATCTTTGTGTATTAGGCATACCTAGACAAATTCGAATGTCTGCTTATCAAAGGTTGCCATACCCCAATAAGCCCATTTGATTTGCTTGGGTCGCCCGAATATGCATTAATCGAAACCTTTTGTGTGCCTTTTACGAGAGATGTTATGCTATTGGATTTTTACTGTGCAACATACGCATTCATCAGGGTCCCCTGTTGATCCATGGATTAAGCTCACATAGGAAAGAGGACTTTGGCCACGTGTGTGGGAGGAATAAGGTGGAGAGGATCTTTGCGTGTGGTTGTTGATGCTACATCCCATGATCATGCATCTACATTTGCTCATACATCATGCTGACAACCCCTATTTTGGCAACCATAATAGAGCCATCATTTTCCAAGTGGTTTTAGGGTTGAGACTGCCATTAGGTTAAGAAGTGGTTTGCTGAACAGACAAAGGAATTGGTATCAAGGCAGAATTGGGGGCTGAGTCAGGCATAGATAGTATTTCAGAAGAGTTTTAGATGAGTTTTCAGAGCAGTCAGAAAGGGAAGTTATGGTTAAGCTCACTCATTCGGTTGGTTCCTCTTATTCCTAAAATGCCGACAAAAGGACGGATGATCTTGAAAGAAAAATGATGTTGATATTTGCCAGTCTCATAGCTAGTTTGGCCTTAATCTCATCTGCTCAACTTGTTGAGCCAGCCACTGCTCGAGTTAAATCGACTCCTATCAGGGAGATTCCAGCAGCTCTTGTCATGATCCTCTACCATCAGCAGATGCCAAAGATGT